>CM002509.2:12835000-13040000 GCA_000576065.2 Oryza nivara
TGTTTTCTGTTTGATATTCTGGCTGACCATGATGGTAAAATATTTGAGCATGCATGGATGTCTGAGAGGTATTAACATAGATAGGTTAAATAGATTCTATGTATTAACCATGGACATGAGTTATTTAACTTGGATTCTACTGCTACAGTGATTACAATGTCTCTAAACACATTCTGCTCAAAATTATGACTTGAACTTGTTCATGCATTCTCTTTGACTATAGATGTTTGAGCAGAGTTGGGAAATAATATGTCGCATGTATTTGTAGTGCACATAATCAATAAGATTATGAAAATATTTGTAGCATGTAAATATTTCTATAGTAGTACTTTTATTTAGGTCGGACTAAAAATATGCAGGTCCTACTCAGTACCCAAGGGGAAGGGGACCAACTAGAGGCAATCTTCCATATGGTTTTGTGTAATTGTTATTGGAAGATGTGATTTCCTAAGAATTGGAGTTTCTGTTGAAGTTCTGGAATGTTGCGCAATAGTTGCTCGAGGATGTTCTTTCTTAAGAATTGGTGTCTTTGTTGAAGTTTCAAAATTTGCTTCTCATTTAAGAATTGGTGTGCTATCTGTCAACTTGTGTTAATTCAATAGCATTCAAAATGTTAGCATTTCCTTTTAAGCTTCTATTGTTATGGTCACATAGGCTTATTTATCAAATCAACTTTTGCAAGAAGTCATCATTTGCAACTACTTTTGCCAAATGGTACATAACTTAGCAATATACAACATTTGCATCACAACAGCCAACCGACCACATAAAAGAGAGATCAAACACAGTGGAATAAAACCAAATGTCAGGTTCACAGTGTTCCATAGAACTGAGGACTCGCATGTTCCATGAAAGAATTTTAGATGGACTCATTTTATCATCCGAAATGAAATAATTAAAGGTGAACACAAAGTTAGGCCACCACAGTTTCCTGCAGGGAAATCTAACCAAAGAGAGCCATTAAGATCTATATCTGTGATGCAGAAAGCGATTAGGCAAATGTCTTGCCATAATCATCTAGAACTTGTTGATCAATTCCCTCCCTCTTTCGAGCGATGTTGAGCGATCTTATGACATGCTTCTTAGTGCGCTTAGGGGTAGGTTCAATCGGTGGCTCGACTGCAACACATGCAAGTTGTCGGCTACGGGCAAAGGAGCACCATGCGGAAAGGATCCATGGATGCCGCCATCGAGCTAAACACCAACACCATCTCAAAGCCTTAAGACCTCAGCTGCCTAGACCTCGTCGTGCCTGACTCCAGATGCTCCCAAATATAGAAAACAGAGAAATGTTGGAGATGAGGAGACCAATATATATATAGAGAAGAATTAAGAAGGGAGAACTCATCATCATTGCCATCACAGTGCCCATTGTCATCACATGGAGTTAGGTGGCGGTGTAGGTGGGGGAAGTAGCGTGGCGACGCAGCTCAGAGAGGGAGGTGGTGACATAGTTCAGAGAGGGAATTTGTGTCCCTTCAGATCCGACCCTCTATCCAAACTCCTCCATAGTGTAGCTAGCAAACAGAGGTGGAAATATTGCTGGGGAGGAAGACGGCCGGATCCAGCCTCCTAGAGGCGAGGGATACCTGATTTGGTACAGTTCAGGAGAGGGAAAGAAGATAGGGCAACAGCTGCTGCCTGCAACATCACTTCGACCAGTTGGATCCACTAGTAGGGAGGCCATGGACGCCAAATCGGGTAGCCCCGGCTGATGTGGCGGTGATGCGATGATCGTGAGGGGGAGGGTGAGGTGGTTGTTGTCACGGCTAGGTGTTGCAAAGATGGAGGCGACAACACGTATGGGTGGATGAGAGGCATGCAGAGTTAGAGAGGAAGAGAGGAGGGCGAGGAGAAGTGGATGGTGGAGAGATCGCGAATATATTTGCAAATCAATTATTTTCAAAGGCATTCCTTCTAAACGATCTCCAATGTCGAAATATTCAGAGTCAATTCCTTAGGTGCCCCTAAACTTTCACACAATCCTTCTAAACGATTTGCTTGATTTCTTGTATACCTCCAAGTTTTTGTTTGGACATTAGTTGAACATTAGTTGACCATCAGCAATAACCTCATTGCCCTTGGTGTATTATTAGAAATGTTCTAAATAGGAACTATTTGGGTTATTAGAAAATAGTAAGGGTAAATTATTAAATATGCGTTTTTAATTTCAAAATTTTGAACAATAGTTTCATTGAAATTTTCAAAATTAGTAAAACTTCACATCAAATTTGAACAATATTTTTTTCAAAAGAATATGTAGTTTGAAAAATGTGGATTTTGTCATGACCACGTGTTCACCTTCTATCACTATTGTTGCTTCATGCAAAATCTGATTAAATTTTAAACTTTCGTTTATCTTATTCAGCACTCCCTCCGCCCCAGAATATAATAAGTTTTAGAGTTGGACACGATTATTAAGAAAGTAGGTAAAATTAAATAGAGATATGTTGTGATTGGTTAATAAGTGGAGGTAGGTGAGAAAAGTGAATTGTGGAGGTTGTGATTGGTTGAGAAGATAATGTTGGTAGAGAAGTTGTTATATTTTGGGAAAAATTCTAAGTGCTAGAAGTTATTATATTTTGGGACAGAGGGAGTACAAAATTTCAATTTTTTTTGGTGAATTTGTATTTCAATCACAGTAACATTTTTTATAACTGAATTTTTTATTTAGTGATAACACTTATCATTTTATATGTATAAACTAGGGGCAATATGGTTATTTTAGAAAAAAAATTAATGATCAAGTAACGGAATAGGTATGTAGGGATTAGTATCAAAATATAGGAGTAGGGATTGGGCAAAACTTATAGGCATATAAAAGGTTAGCTCAATATTGAGGGACGTACAAAGAATTTTCTCATGTAACAATGGATTTCTAGAGGTAGTCTAAAACTAGTCTATTTATAGAGGAGGTAGGCTTAAGTGAAGTGGTTGCTTAAGCCGATTGAAACTAGAAATAAATCGATCTATAGAAGCTGTCTAGTTAAGATGTCTGCCTCTAGAATATATTTCTATAGCGATCCAAGATAAAAGCCCCTGTCCCCTTATATATTGCATAGGAAGATTTTCGTATGGTGGATTACTCGTGCAATAAAAAGGAACCTTTGAGAAAATAGTTTTTCTAGTAGTGACAACTTCTAATGTGATGCTCAACTCCATCGAAAGTTATATGAATAATATATATAATTTTTGACTGCCGTAATAGATTCTAGTAATTATAATACTTATTATTGGGGAATGCATTATCTCAAATAAAAAGGTCATCTGTATCTGTAGTACTA
The DNA here is from genome assembly GCA_000576065.2 of Oryza nivara. Lineage (NCBI taxonomy): Eukaryota > Viridiplantae > Streptophyta > Magnoliopsida > Poales > Poaceae > Oryza > Oryza nivara. The sequence goes on from CM002509.2 coordinate 12,838,285, forward strand.
GTTTCTTTTCTAGATCCATCCACCCAGAAAAGTGTACCAGAAGTTTCTTACTGTCGGATCAACCCAATAATCTAACGATTCAGATTGGAGTTGGCTTAACAACTCTTTCCCGTCGTTGCTCCTCACCAATCCTCTCTTCGACAAAAGGCCTGTTTGGGGGAGCTTCTGCTGCAGCTTCTCTCAGAATTTCCAGCTTCCCAAACAGTCTAGATTGTCATCTAGATTCTGAGAATCTAAAGTTGTAGAATCCAGAAAATGAATTAAAACCATCGCACGTGCCTCCACATCGCCGGCGCTCGCCCTCCACCCCACCTGCACATCCCCGCCGCCGGCGCCCGCCCTCCATCCAGCCTGTGCCTCCCCTCGCCGGCGCGCTAAGGTGACGCCGGGAAGGAGCGTCCAACGCATCTCACGCCCCACTTCCCCATCCACCTTTCCCCAAGGAAGACATCGGCGGCAAAACCCTAGGCTCCACCTCCATGGACGTCGACCGAGGACGAGACAACCGCGCGCGTAGGCTCTCCCATCGTGTCAGCTTCGTGGAGACGACCAAGGTGCACGTGTTCGACTACAACGATGACATGGCGATCCCAAAGGAGGAGCATGTCGCCTCCTCCCCATCCCAGGGGAAGCCCGCGGAGGAGGAGGAAGAAGAGTTCGTGAATGTGGATGTCGACTCGTCCTATCCTGTCAGTGCCATCAGATCTGTCGTCTCCTAGGATGGTTTGTAACCTCGTCCCTTTGGCTTATTACAAATGCCACTAAAATCGATTTGTTTACCTAGGGTTTGGACTTAGGGCTTGCTTACTATACAATGCTTCGATTGTTACATTAACCATTTTAACTTTGGCTTAATCATCATAGGTTCCTTGACTTTGCTTAACCCCAAATGTTTACGTCAAATGGTCCCTCTAGTCTCGCTATGTTCATTTATTTACTCATGTTTAGGATATATTTTTCTTGGTAGGCATTCTTTGCTAAGCATCTCACAAGTATCATATATAACCAGTTTCAAAAATTTCTTTATAGATCACTGTTCATCCATGCTTCTTACAGCTCAATTTATGCATATACATAATCTATGTTTTTGAGATTTCTAAAGTGTTTGAACGCATGATTATATTATCATTATCACTAACTTTGGATGTGATTATATAATTTTTTAAGCATGTATCTCAATTAAATTCCAACAGGAGAAATTCTGATTGGAAATACATTTCTATCGGAGCAATACATTATCGTCAAAATCTTATCGCACTGCAATTCAGTAGCTGCATTTTATATTTTACTTAATAAATATGGGTAATGCACATGCAAAGAATAATGATTCTTTATGATGCAGGTTCCACTTAACTGAATATCAACCCTTTTGCTTTTGACTAAATAGTTGTTGACCGTACCTGTTAGCAGCAGCAACAGATATTTGTTTAATCCGATTTCAGAAGTGCTTTTCTAGAGCTGTGCCCATGGAATATGAAATTATGAACATGTTACTTTATTTTGTGTATTGACTATGGAAGGTTTCTTTTGATTGTCTCCACATGGGTGCTAAGTTTGCAGACCATGTAATAGTTACATAGCTGCTCAATGCAATTTGTGCAGCTCAGTTTTTGTCTCAATATACATATGCTGTTGCTCTGAATCTGATGATAATGAATGAATGACAACAGCTATAATGCGAAGCTTGTGTTTCTGCATGACCACATTGTAACATTTTGCATTAATTTGCAGCTTCTTCGGACAAGCAAAGCGGATACTTTAGGGTTATGGCTTTCTTGAGTTTACAATCTGTGCAGCTGCTGATCAAGTTGATGGTGCATCCAAAGGGTTATGGATTTGTGAAATTTGTTAGCTAGTGATCCTACAAGGCAAGTTTGTACAATGGTTGAAATGAATGGAATGCTTTGGTCCAGTAGCAAATAAGAAAAACAACAGGGATTCAGCAGAGAGATACATGATGCTAATCCCATTTCCTATTGATATATTTTACTTATTAGCTATCTATATATATACCTTCTATATACTTACAACCCACTAAGCCTAAAGCTCAACATGCAAATATGACACCTCATTATCCACTAGCAATAATTACATACAAAGCTCATGCAAGTATGCAACATCATCTACAATTCCTTCAATTCTACAAATCAACATGTAAGTATATCTAATCATCACCCTTTACAATATTTTCATCATACACATAACACATCTATCATTTTATAATACTTAACATATATTCATCCATATAATAAAAGTGTGGGATATCATATTACATCTATTCATCATACACATCCATCATTTTTATAATATTTAACATATATTCATCCATATAATCAAAACGCAGGGTATCATATTACATCTATAATCTCCTACAAAGTCTACTAAATTTATTTATCTCTGAACATAGTTTGCCAAACCAATTTTATTTATTGTTAATAACTAATCTTTTTACTCTTAGCTCGATTATTAAAAAATACATGTTAAAAATTACTTGGTAATTCCCGTAGCAAAGCGTGGGGAATCACCTAGTATCTTATATAGTTGAATAAAAAACTCGACATGCATAGATCCACATCATCAAAAAATATTAGCCTTTGGATCTTTCTCATGCTTTGATCTCAACCATTCATGTGTCATGTGTACATTTACAACCCACTTAGTGTAGTTATTACTATAAATATCAATATCCATTAAAAGCATAGCCGTCATGTAGATAAATTATAGGTATTAAATCCTTCCCATGTTTGTACATACAATTTATGTGTCATGCACAATCACAATTTCACATCACCTACTATTGAACTTAGAATATTGTCTTTTTAGACATTACAAATTATTTTCTTCAATTTTTTAAGTATTTCTAATTTTTTTTCCGCTACAGCGCATGGGGGTAAACATTAGTATCCTATATAGTTGGAACCAAACACTCAACATGCACTAAGCCACCTCACTCTATAAATTTGGACTGCCGGATCATTCGTTAGAGGGCTAGGATCTTAGCTCATATGAAACTAAAGAGTTAAAAAACATGTAGGCTTTGCTTATCCCGGCCAACCACAAAGTATGCATCTCATGTGCAAAGAGATGATGATCTTCCGTCATAGACTAATATTCACATGCATTTCATCATTACAATTATGACATATTATTTAGCTTTAACTTTTTACACAAAGACTATATATTATCCTTTACTTTTTTTTATTTCTTTTTCCTTAGCTTGCATATCTTTTTAAATCCATTTGTCAATACATAGTCATCCTGCAGCAACGCACATGGCATTATCTAGTTATATATATGACCAGATACTCTGCTTGATGATACCTTTTTCTTTTGATTCACAAAATCCCTTCATTTAGTATATTTTGGTATTACAATTTTGAAGTTCCTTTTTTCTTCAATTCAAATATGTTGTTGATATAGTGGAGATGGAGAAGCATCGAAGGATTGGTCATGAGCTGAAGGAGGTACTGAAATTCGAACGCAGCATGATGTAATCATGTTCTAAGTTGCGAAAACTACGGAAGTACTATGCTTGGAACTTGTGATATTTAGGAATCGTTTTCACTCCCAGGGAACTACTGATAAATGTGTGTTTGCAAAATTTTCGTAGCTTTTTTCCCTGAAAATCATTTATCTTTGATTCTTTTCTATGCTGATATTTGGAAAGTTTCGCAACCATATATAATCATATAAGAGTTCACAAAAAATAATGGATGGCCTTAGAAAAATAGTATGTTGTGTCACTGCCATCCAATTATAGATGAACTTTAGTGATCAGGTATAATACCATGATTTCATATTATGCTTTCATTAATTACCTTTTTGTAGATGATCATTGCTGGCTGTTTATCTGACCTGACTGATGTTTGAGTGAATGTATCTGTACAGTGACTGTTTTGGTGAAATGTAAATCTCAGCCTATATATTTTGCCATTTAGAACAACATATATAATATTATACGACAATACAAATCTCTATGGCACACTGAAAAGCATTTTATTCTTTTTGTCAACATTTGCCTGAAAAATTTATAAATCTGCCTTGTTCTCTACAAAATACTTCTATTCTTTTCCTATGGTACTAGAAAGCATGTGAAACAAGAACGAGAGGTTGGGTTACTATTGGGAATCACTACAGTAGATGTGAAATTATTGTTATGATTAATATTTGTGATGAACAATTGGCTGTGCAAATGATTTAATCAACGAATTAGTTTGAAAGTATATGTGGATGTTGGTGTGAGTGCGTGTGACTAATGTGGGTCAGGTTGTGATATCTGTGCCCAGAAACGGTTGTTTTGTCTGATTGTGTACAGGTAACTTGAGGTCAGCCTTGGTCAATGGTGAGGGCCGGGACTATGTTCAGTGAGGAACAGAGGTCTAGTGCGGTCGGGATACCATGTGAGAAGATAACTGAGTCATAATTCTTGGAGCTCAACTTCGGTCAATGGTGGGGATCGGGACTAGACTTAGGGAGGAGTTGAGATCCAGACGGTCAAGGATACCGGGTGACGAAGTTGAATACAAGATGGCATACGGTGGATGGATATCGTGTGGAAGAGATCTTTGCAATGGGCTTCACGAGGTGTACGTGCAAGCGTCGGTGTTCGCTAAGGAGATTGGAAGAAACTGGAGAAGAGTACATGGCGCTACAGTACAGCGATGTACTGTAGCATGGCATGCATATGTATGTACTGTGCCGTGCAGTATGCATACGTATGATCGATGCATGCGTGAGCATGCATGTGTGCAGATTATGGATATCCCATATCTACGCGGCGATGATATTTGGACTGCATATAGGATACCGAATATGGATAGAATATTTTATTTGTATCTCGGGTTTGTTTCTTAACTTGTACATCAAGGAAACACCTTGAGACTTAGTCGGCTACGACTGCATCTTATCTGTGTTTGCGTATTCCGTTAGGAATATGGATTATCTTTTGTAATACGGACTCTCTCCCATATATAAGGGGGGTCCGGGTGCCTCTAGGGGCACATGTTGATTTTCTCTAAATCATACAATCAATAAGACACTCGGCGGATTTATCCCCGGACAGGAGTAGGGTATTACTTCTTGAATAAGAAGGCCTGAACCTGTATAAATCTTTTGTCTCCAAACCCATACACTTTCCTAGCTTGATAGCCACCCCCTTTTATTATTGCCGAAATCTAGTTTCGACAGTTGGCGCGCCAGGTAGGGGTAGCGTCAAGCTTTTCGCCGATCAGTGCAATGGGTTCCGTCTCCGGCATCGACGACCTCGTCTTCCCACCCGGGCAGACGTTTCGGTTCGGCAGCCTCGACTTCGTCACCAACAACTTCGGCAAGATCTCTCTCCTTGACTCGGATTCAGACCAGTCGGGAGGGAACCGGCTTTCAGTCCCGTTTGGACTCCCAAACGCGGCTGAAAGTTACTTCAAGACCATCTCAATCGAGTCGGCTTCAAACCACTCGGGCGAGATCGCATCTTCTCCAACGACATCGGATCAAGATGATGGGACTTACCCACCGATCCTGATGATGCTCCCCGACGATTTGGCGGCCGTCTCCATCACGACGCCGTCTCCATCCCGTAGGCCTAGGCGGAAGTCGGCTTCAACACCGATTTCGCCTAGCTTCAGGGAAGTCGGCGTCATCCTCCAACCACTCGGCACGGTTTCGACGGATCAGCTGGATGGCTACTACAGCTCTCCCACCGTCGACTCGCGTCCCACCGACATCGTGGAATACGACGAGTTTAGCTCTCGCTACAACGACCTGGATCTCGACGACTTCGATGGAAGCCTAGATGACAACTACACCCCTCTCTACTTCGGCGTCTTCATGGCCGATAACGAGACGGAGGAGCAACGCCAAGCCCGGGAAACCGAAGCACGTCGCGAGACTGAGCGTCGCCGACTGGAGGAGGAGCGTCAAGCACAGGAACAAGAACGGCTACGGCGTGAGCAGCAGGAGCGTGAGCGGACCGCGAAGGAGGCTGAGGATCGACGGCACCGAGCCTTGGAAGCAGGGCGCCGAGCGCGTGATTTCATCGGCCAACAAGATGTTGAAGGGACACCGGTTTTCCGCACCCCTCAACAGAATGCGGTTGCCGCGATCACCCTCCTCGACACCCTCCTCAAGGAAACGAGCTCAATCAATCTGATCACGTCGTCAACATCTTGAACCAGACGAAGACCATGATAGCGGCTTCAGTCCCAGTTAACTCCGAAAGCGTCCGCACGCCGACTGGCAGCCGAGTCCCCCACTTCCGATCCCATGACTACCGTCATCCAAGCCTCAGCATCACCGGCGCAGGATCCAATCGCAGGAGCAGGGGCCACGACGAGCGGTCCGTTCACTCACCTCCCGACCATCATGGGGAGCGCCGAGTGGAACGGCCTCGCTCACCACCTCGTCGCCGCCCCGTCGATCTTCGCGACACAATCATACAGCGCCGAGCAGCACGAGGCCATCACCATTCGCCGGACCGCCACGACGATGACCTTGACGGAGTAGCAGCCTTCACTAACGACCTGCGTCGAGTGGATTGGCCAGCCGGCTTCAAGCCGACTGGAATAGAGAAGTACGACGGTACCACTAACCCAGAATCGTGGCTTACCGTCTACGGTCTCGCAATCCGTGCAGCAGGAGGAGACAGCAAGGCCATGGCAAACTATTTACCAGTGGCTTTAGCGGATTCCGCCCGATCTTGGCTCCATGGATTACCCCGTGGCACAATTGGATCTTGGGCCGAATTACGCGACCACTTCATCGCCAACTTCCAAGGCACCTTCGAGCGTCCCGGCACACAATTTGACCTTTACAACGTTGTCCAGAAGTCCGGAGAATCCCTTCGAGATTACATCCGGCAATTTTCTGAACAACACAACAAGATCTCCGACATCACCGACGACGTTATCATCGCCGCGTTCACCAAGGGGATTCGCCATGAAGAATTGGTCGGCAAGTTTGGGCGTAAGCCTCCCAGGACAGTCAAGCTTATGTTTGAAAAAGCCAACGAGTACGCCAAAGCTGAAGACGCCATCACCGCATCAAAGCAGTCGGGTCCCAGTTGGAAGCCAAACAAGGGTACGCCGGCTACGGGAGGAGGTGGAAGTAACAATCATAAGGACCGCAAGCGTAAGCCTGAGGAACTTGTCGCAACCGCCACTCACTCTTCTCGACAGCGTTCGCGCGTCAACACGTTCGACAAGATCATGAACTCCCAATGCCCGCACCATCCTAACTCCAACCACGTGGCCAAAGATTGTTTCGTCTACAAGCAGTTTGCGGAGCAATACACGAAGACTGCACGGAAGGACACCGACGAAGAACAAAGCACGTCGAGGAAGAAGGATGACGGCGACACCCCGGCAGGATTTCAAGACCACCGCAAGGAGCTCAACCATATCTTCGGCGGCCCCCTGGCTTATGAGTCTAAAAGGAAGCAAAAATTGACCGAGCGGGAGATTAATGCTGTTCAGCCCGACACGCCCCAGTATCTTCGGTGGTCAGAGATTGCAATCAAGTTTGACCGCTCGGATCATCCAGACCGAGTGGTCCACCCGGGGCGGTACCCCCTGGTACTAGACCCAGTGGTCCGTAATGTCAAGCTTCGCAGAACCCTCATCGACGGTGGCAGTGCACTCAATATCCTCTTCGCCAAGACCTTGGATGATATGCAGATTCCTCGCTCCGAGCTAAAACCAAGCAATGCGCCTTTTCACAGAGTAATTCCAGGATTATCCGCAACTCCACTCGGCCAGATCACCCTCCCGGTCACTTTTGGCACTCGGGAAAACTTCCGCACAGAGAATATCAGCTTTGAAGTCGCCGATTTCGAGACAGCATACCATGCCATACTCGGACGCCCGGCGTTAGCCAAGTTCATGGCCGTCCCACACTACACTTACATGATGATGAAGATGCCTGGTCCCCGAGGAGTCCTATCCCTACGGAGCGATATCAAGCAAGCCGTCACATGCGACAAGGAGAGTTGCGACATGGCCCAAACCCGCGAGATGGAGTCTGCCCGAGAGGATATCCGACTGGCTGCAGCCACGGCGAGCGAAGGAGAAGTGCCCTCTACCAAGACTTCAAAAAATGGGGAAAGCGAAGCCAAGACTAAAAAGATTCCCTTAGATCCTTCCGATCCTGCTAAGACTGCTGTAATAGGCGCCGAGTTAGATTGTAAATAGGAAAGCGCGCTCATCACCTTTCTTCAGAACAATAAAGATATCTTTGCGTGGAAGCCATCTGATATGCCCGGTATTCCTAGAGAGGTGATTGAGCACTCCTTACACGTCAAAGAAGACGCCAAGCCTATCAAACAACGACTTCGCCGATTCGCACAAGACAGGAAGGACGCGATCAAGGACGAACTGACCAAGCTGTTAGCAGCAGGCTTCATCAAAGAAGTCTTTCATCCCGACTGGCTGGCAAACCCGGTTCTAGTTCGGAAGAAAACGGGTCAATGGCGCATGTGTGTTGATTATACTGACCTCAACAAATCTTGCCCTAAAGATCCTTTTGGGTTGCCTCGTATTGACCAGGTAGTCGACTCGACCGCCGGCTGCGAGCTTCTCAGTTTTTTGGATTGCTACTCGGGGTATCATCAGATCCGACTGAAGGAATCCGACTGCTTGAAGACTTCATTCATCACGCCCTTTGGAGCATACTGCTATGTCACCATGCCGTTCGGACTAAGAAACGCAGGAGCAACTTATCAACGTATGATCCAGAGATGCTTCTCAACACAGATCGGCCGCAATGTTGAAGCCTATGTGGATGATGTAGTTGTCAAGACCAAGCAAAAGGATGATTTGATCTTGGATCTAGAAGAAACCTTCGCGAGCATCCGCGCCTTCAGGATGAAATTAAACCCTGAAAAGTGCACCTTCGGAGTACCGTCAGGGAAGCTGCTTGGTTTTATGGTGTCTCATAGGGGCATCCAAGCCAACCCGGAGAAAGTTACTGCTATCCTCAACATGAAACCGCCAAGTACCCAGAAAGATGTTCAGAAGCTGACTGGATGCATGGCGGCGCTCAGCCGATTTGTTTCAAGACCTGGCGAACGGGGGATGCCCTTCTTTAAACTACTGAAGAAAACAGATAAATTCCAGTGGGGACCCGAAGCATAGAAGGCCTTTGAAGATTTCAAGAAACTCCTCACCGAGCCACCGGTCTTAGCCTCACCACACCCGCAGGAGCCGTTGTTGCTGTATGTATCAGCCACCTCCCAGGTTGTGAGCACAGTCTTGGTTGTTGAGCGCGAGGAAGAAGGCCATGTCCAAAAAGTCCAGCGACCGATTTACTTTGTCAGCGAGGTCCTAGCCGACTCCAAAACGAGGTACCCTCAGGTTCAGAAGCTGTTATATGGTATTCTAATTACTACCAGGAAGCTATCTCACTACTTTCAAGCTCACACGGTAACGGTGGTCACATCATTTCCACTCGGTGATATACTGCACAACCGCGAAGCAAACGGACGGATTGCTAAGTGGGCTTTGGAGTTGATGTCTTTGGACATATCATTCAAGCCCCGCAATTCAATCAAGTCCCAAGCGTTAGCTGATTTTGTCGCCGAGTGGACCGAGTGCCAGGAGGATACCCCCGTGGAGAAGACTGAGCACTGGACCATGCATTTCGACGGGTCAAAATGACTTTCGGGCACTGGAGCAGGAGTGGTTTTAATTTCCCCAACGGGAGAAAGATTAAGCTATGTGCTTTGGATACATTTTTCGGCGTCCCACAATGTCGCCGAGTATGAGGCGCTCCTTCATGGACTGCGGATTGCAATTTCCCTAGGGATAAAGCGTCTAATAGTTCGAGGCGATTCACAGCTGGTTGTCAACCAAGTTATGAAAGAGTGGTCCTGCCTTGACGACAACATGATGGCATATCGACAAGAGGTCCGCAAACTGGAAGACAAGTTCGATGGACTCGAGCTCAGTCATGTTCTTCGACACAACAATGAAGCCGCCGACAGACTTGCCAACTTTGGATCCAAGCGCGAGGTGGCGCCCTCTGATGTTTTCGTCGAACACCTTTATACGCCAACAGTACCTCACAAGGATACTACTCAAGTTGCGGGCACTCATGATGTAACTATGGTTGAAGCCGACTGGCGAGAGCCCCTCATACGATTTTTGACTTCTGAAGAACTCCCCCAAGACAAGGATGAAGCCGAGCGGATTTCAAGGCGGAGCAAGCTTTATGTTCTGCATGAAGCTGAGTTGTACAAGAAAAGCCCTTCAGGGATTCTGCAACACTGCGTATCTTTAGAGGAAGGGAGACAATTGCTAAAAGACATACATTCTGGGATATGCGGAAACCATGCTGCTGCACGCACCATTGTCAGCAAAGCTTACCGTCAAGGTTTCTTTTGGCCTACTGCAGTGTCCGACGCCGACAAAATCGTGCGCACGTGTGAAGGTTGCCAATTTTTCGCCAGACAAACTCATCTACCAGCTCAGGAGTTACAGACCATCCCACTGTCTTGGCCGTTTGCGGTTTGGGGGCTCGATATGGTTGGCCCGTTTAAAAAGGCAGTCGGCGGTTACACGCACCTCTTTGTGGCTATTGACAAATTCTCCAAGTGGATTGAAGCTAAACCGGTTGTCACAATCACAGCAGATAACGCACGAGATTTCTTCATCAACATTGTGCATAGATTTGGAGTGCCCAATCGGATCATCACTGATAATGGCACACACTTCACTGGCGGAGTTTTTAAGGACTTTTGTGAAGACTTTGGAATTAAGATTTGCTATGCCTCAGTAGCACATCCCATGAGCAATGGACAGGTGGAGCGAGCCAATGGCATGATACTTCAAGGGATTAAAGCGCGTGTTTTTGACCGGCTAAAACCCTATGCCGGCAAATGGGTGCAACAGCTGCCATCAGTACTTTGGTCTTTGCGCACTACACCCAGTCGGGCCACAGGCCAGTCACCTTTTTTCCTCGTCTATGGGGCAGAAGCGATGTTGCCGAGTGAAGTTGAATTCGAGTCTTTGCGCTTTCGTAATTTCCGCGAAGAACGCTACGAAGAGGACCGAGTGAATGACTTGCACCAACTGGAAGAAGCCCGAGAAGCAGCTTTGATTCAGTCGGCTCGATACTTACAAGGGCTGCGACGTTATCATAATCGTAATGTTCGATCCCGTGCTTTTCTAGTCGGCGACCTGGTTTTGAGAAAAATTCAAACTACACGAGATCGGCACAAGTTATCTCCTTTATGGGAAGGGCCATTTATCATCTCTGAAGTCACTCGGCCAGGTTCCTATCGACTCAAGCGCGAGGATGGTACACTCGTCGACAACTCTTGGAACATTGAACATCTTCGTCGTTTCTACGCTTAAGATCATCATTGTACTTCCCTATTTTGACTGTCAACATCAAGTTTTCTTCTTGAAGTTGTCAGTCGGGGGGCTATCATCATAATAATGGAGTGTGATTTTTGCATATCAATTTAATTTGCTTACTTGATCTATCAGTGCCTTGTTTGATTTTTCTACTTAGCCTGCGAGGACTGAAAGTTTTTAATAGCTTTTTTGGGTTTTAGGCTCAACAAAGCTTGATAAAAGCTTTTAAGAAATCAAAGACTTGGCTAGAATTATCAAGCACAGCATAAATACACCAGTATTGTACAAGTTATGCCTCCATTTGCTACATTTAAACTCAGTCAGAATCAGTCCTTTCATCATCAGAGTCATTACCACTCGGCTGAAGGTTGGTATTGCGGAATTGATCTACAACGTCATTTGCAATCTTGTCAGCCGCGTTTTGAGCATTGCTGATAAGATCAAGAGCAGCCTCTACGCTTGTCCCGTCTGCAAAGCCATCAATGGTGTCAATATCAATTCTCGGGTACAAGGATTTGGTCATCGCCAATGCCGTGCTAGCTCCCATACTTCCAGCTTTCTTGATGTTCTTGAAATATACATCCGGAGCAACTCTCAGCTTGTCGAAGATTTCGGTTGCGTCGAGTGCACTCGGACCACTGTCATTGAGGAACATAGCTTGGACGAGTGGAGTAGCGACATTAGCGACTTCATCCCTTGCTCCTTCAAGCCTCTTGATCTTACCAACCAGGACGTCAAATTGAGCTTGGGATTTGATTTTGCGGTCTACAAAACACATTTATAATAAGAGTCTGCTGCATTGAAAAGAGAGAAGTTCAGATTGTTAACTGGCAGTACCTTCAACCTCCTTCAAGGCCGAGTCCCTTTGCGCAGCCAGCTCTACCTTGTCGTTTTCCAGGGCTTCAATTTGTTTCTCCATTTGAGTCATCCTGGCGGCTTGCGCTGTTTGAGATCCAAATGGTTGAGGATACAGTCACGATAGCATAAATTAATGGGACAGATCCAGAGATTACCTTTTGATGAACCGCTCAGCTCGAAGTTTGAATCCTGGAGCTGAGCGATTCGGTCTCTCAATTCCTTCTCTGTCTTTTTGGCAAGCTCCTTGGCCTCGTGTAGCTGGTCCCTAACGGATTCAAGAGTTCCCAAATGAGGAACTAGCTTTTCTAAAGTTGCGGTCTTGGCCTCATTGCGAAGATGGATTCTCTGCATGATGGTTCATGGTTTAGTTTTGCTGAAGAGAAAACAAAGTCATCAAAGGCAGTTACCCGGAAGACTTACATTCACAATGCGAGTGGCTTCTCCAAGTGCCTTCTTCAGCTGGCACACTTCCTCATCTTCTTTTTGACGATTTATGACGATGCCGGCAGCTTGAGAGTTCTCGTCCCACCATTTGAGTAAGACAGGAGGACGAGAGTCACTAGCCGCCTTTGTACGAGGAATTTCTTCTTCGTCATCGCCTGGTGGTCCTGATGTATTCCCAAGACATTGGACAAATAAGCTGAAGTTGTTCAAATCGGCATCACTTGAGAAAATGAGTTACCTGAGGATGCGCCTAGCTGAGCGTGAGGTGATCCCTGTTCTTTACTTGGAGACCCAATCGTTGGGTCGTTACCAGCTTCTGGTCCTTGAGAAGCTGTCGTCTGCGCTTCGACTTCGGGAATTTCTTGGTCTGGACCTACATCCGACTGGTTTCCAGTCGGGGGCTCTTGGGTTGTTGTAGTTTCAGTAGTTGCCGACTGGTTTCCAGTCGGAGGCTGGTCACTCGGATCAGCCTTGTCACCTGAAGTATGGGCGCAAGTCGGCTGGCTTTCGGCAGTCAGCTCAGGATCTTTGGACGAACTTAGTTCTGTAACAGCCGGATCAGGATCTTTTCCAGTTGGATCTATGTCGGACGGCTTCCTGCAAAGTGTTATTTCAATATTCAGAATTATTTTTATGAGAAAAGCATGCCGAAGTGAAATGGTACCGAGAGGTTTATACCTGGAAGATGTTCTAATCTTTGGCGTTGAGCGGCCAGCCAGTTTTTTCCTGAGAGTGGTATGCTTTGGGAGTTTATTGGGCAAGCCTTTGTCTCCAGTTTTGTTGCCATCGTCGCCATCGTTGTCGTTAAGCACCAGCCTTCTCTTGCGAGAACCAGTTTGTCCAGTCGGATTGGAGGTTTGTGGTTGCGGATCTGGTCTGATCGTTGGCCCTCCACCTCCCTGAATGGTGTGTTGGCGAGGAGACCGGCGCTGAGTGATTGGGGGGTCAGACTTCATCAATGCATATTCCTGAATGAGATGCCTCCATGGTTAGCAGACTCAACATGAAGATAAGATTCTGTTTTGATCATGGGTGGAAGATTTCAGATACGTACCTGCGGAGGTGGATTGAATGCGTTATATGGCACAACTGGCAGCTGATGTGAGTAACTGACGACGATAGCATTTGAGAAGATTTTGTACATTCTCTCCTTCATGATTTTAAAGTCCAGAGAATCTGGCTCTTCACGATTAGGATCATGCTTGCCGTCAAACTCAAATGCTGTACGGGATCTTTCTTTAATTGGTGCCAGCCGGCATTTGATGAAGTGCCGGGTAATCTGTTCTCCTTGTAAGCCTTGTTCTTTGAGTTTTAGCATGCGATCCATCAGTTCCAAGGCTTGTACTGCTTCATCTCCGATCGGAAGAGAGTTCCAGGTATCTTGGTACACTGGAGGAAGACAAGAGTACTCGGGAAGAGCGGGCTCAGGATTCTGGATGTAAAACCAGCCTGCATGCCACCCTTTATTTGAGGTTTTGAAGGGCATCGAGAAATACTTTTGGCTCAGAGTTCCCCTCAGCTGAAATCCGGCCCCTCCGACTACACACGGTTTACTCTTGTTCGGTTGGGGTTTGAGAAAGAAGATTCGGCGAAACAGAGCAAAGTGGGGCTTAATTCCCAAGAAAGCTTCACAAACATGGACAAAATTGGCGATGTGGACTATGGAATTTGGATTTAGATGATGCAGGCTGATTCCATAGAAATTTAATATCCCGCGAAAAAATTTTGAGGTCGGAAGAGCGAAGCCGCCATAGAAGAAATGGGAGAAAACCACAACTTCGTGTGTATCGGGGGTCGGAAAAGCCTCACCGCATGCTGGTCGCCACCCGATGATCTCCTTGGCAGGGAGAACGCCGTGCGCCACCATCTCCTTCAGGTTCTCCTCCGTGACGTCGGATGGCGCCCATTGGCCCTCAAAGCTTTCCTTCTCTTCCGCCATTGATTTTACCCGAATGCGCTGATTTGAAGTGAGGGATGGAGGCGGTGGATCACGGGAAAGATTTTGATGAACTTTTTGAGGATGGATTTGAGTGGAATGGTGAACCCTAGTTTGCCGGCGCAGCTCTGTACTGTAGCAGGGAGTGGGGAAAATGGCGAGAGATCCGGCGGGGAAGATGAAGCGTCGTTTGGATCTCGGGATTTTTTGTTAAGGGTATCGGAGGTGCGAATGGGCTTGGGCCTGAACAGTACCTCAGCCCAGTACTTTTAACAGCGTGGCCCATTGTGCTCCTTAGGGACTTAGGCATTTTTTTTGCTTTGGCAATTTATGCGCACAATAGTGTTGCCCAATGCTGATAAAATCCTTTTTATGTGGTCATATAATTCTTTGGGATTATTGCAATGCAAACTAAAAGGTGCCCGACAGAAAGGTGTTATGCTGTTTTTGTAAGCTTTTTTAGGCTACAAAAGCTGTCTGGGTTAGCTTGGAATGACTTGTTTTTACCATAGCCATTTCCTTGGTATGTTATATGCCTGTTTTTATTATGGTAAATAGTCATAGCCTAGGCTATTAGACTTATTCATTACCATAATTTTTATAATATTTGGTGGGTAATCTTTAGAGTTTTATATTCGGATGCCTGTCAAGTGTGTTCATTCGTGAACCTTTCAGAGTGTAAACCACTCGGATTCCTTTTATTATGGCTAAAAAGCAGTCGGCTAGAATGCCTCTCTAGGCGCCGCGTATGCTTTTGTCATATGATGCATGATTGCGCTATTATTTTGTTCTCAACTATATGTTTAGTTTGTTAACTAATCACATAGTTGGGGGCTACACCTAATTAGGTGCATCTATTCGATGCACCATATTCTTTATTTTTTCGCCCTTTACAGTCTTCGTCTTCGCTACTCGGCAGGCCTTGGCATGAAAAGTTTGAAGCATTCGGATTATTATCTTGGAGAAGGCTATGATGGTTGACTGCAAAGGTCTCGGGGGCTACTGTGGAGATTATGGATATCCCATATCTACGCGGCGATGATATTTGGACTGCATATAGGATACCGAATATGGATAGAATATTTTATTTGTATCTCGGGTTTGTTTCTTAACTTGTACATCAAGGAAACACCTTGAGACTTAGTCGGCTACGACTGCATCTTATCTGTGTTTGCGTATTCCGTTAAGAATATGGATTATCTTTTGTAATACGGACTCTCTCCCATATATAAGGGGGGTCCGGGTGCCTCTAGGGGCACATGTTGATTTTCTCTAAATCATACAATCAATAAGACACTCGGCGGATTTATCCCCGGACAGGAGTAGGGTATTACTTCTTGAATAAGAAGGCCTGAACCTGTATAAATCTTTTGTCTCCAAACCCATACACTTTCCTAGCTTGATAGCCACCCCCTTTTATTATTGCCGAAATCTAGTTTCGACACGATGCATGCGTGAGCATGCATGTGTGCAGGCCGGGTAGCTCAGGTGCGGTATGCATGTGTGTTGATGGCTTGTGATTGGTTGGCCAGGAAGACAGGCTCATGCGAGAGGCCGACTCGGGAACGGAGGCGGCACGCAGGGGGAGACCGAGCAGGAGACAGAGAAGGGAGTCTGACTCGGTGTGATTATCTGCGGCCAGTGTGGGCGTAGGTTTGGTAAATTGTAATAGGTTTGGAAACTGAGGGATTGAGTCCTACTGTGAATAGGAGTTCTACACCTATTTTGAGTAGGGGGTTTTTTGGTATAAATAGAGAGGGAGGGTGAGGCCTTCCGGTATCGGTTTTAGAGAGACTAGAGTTGAGAGAAAGTTAGGGTTTCGAATTTAGTTCGAGATTTTGGTGAGGAGTGCTGTTGGTGCACTTTGTAAACACTAGTTGATGCAATAAAGTCGAAAAGTTTCAATCTATATCTTCGGGTTTGTCATCTACCGGTGTTTCTGGGTCTCGACGGTCTAACCGCAGGTGTGCGCGCGGTCTGACCAGTGGGATAGCGGCGGTCTAACCGTTGGTGTCAGGGCGGTCTGACCGGCGAGGCTTCGGCGGTCTGACCGGTGACAGGAGGGCGGTTCGACCGGCGGCGACAGGACTTCATCATCGACTTCGTTCGAGGGTAATATTTAGTTCTGCAAAAGATTTTTGGGTTTTTGGTTTTCCCTACCATTCACCCCCTCTCGTAGGTTTGTTTGGTCTTGTGCGATCCTATAAATGGTATCAGAGCCACGTTTTTCTATTTGATCTTTACCGGTCTTTAGATTTGTTGCCATGGCTGAAAAGTTTTCAAGCAAACCTCATATTTACAATGGAGTTGATTTTGATTATTGGAAGAAAAAGATGGAGTCTTATATTACATCTCAAGGCTATGATATCTGGATGAAGTTGCTACAGTTTATGAGATTCCTGATCGTATTGAAACTATTGCCCAGAAAACTAATTTTGAAAATAATTGTAAAGCACGAAATATTCTTCTTAGTGGGATTTTTCGTTCTGATTTTGATCGTGTTTCACATCTTGCAACTGCTAATGAGATTTGGAAAGCTTTGAATAATTTTCATACTGGATCTACAAACATTAAGGAGTTGTGAAAAGATGTTTTCAAAAAGGACTACATTAAATTTGAGATGAGTTCTGGTGAGTCTTTGGATGATTATTTGGGGCGTTTCAATAAAATCTTGAGTGATCTTAGATCTGTTGATGATTCTTATGATGTTAACTATTCTCAATTTGAGGTTGCTCGTCACTTTATGAATGGTCTTGATATGAATGTTTGGGATGTTAAAGTGACTTCTATTCAGGAATCTGTTGACATGAACACTTTGACTTTGGATGTTCTTTATACTAAATTGAAAACCTATGAGATGAATATTTTTTCAAAAAGAACATATTCGAAATCTACTGCTTTGGTGTCTTCTTCTGGATCTTCTTTGGATATTTCTCCTGCGGCGGCTCTTTCTATTTTTAATGCCTTATCCGATGATCAACTAGAGGAAATCAGTGAGGAGGACTTGGTTTGTCTTGCTAACAGAATTTCTCAAGCTGTAAGTAATCTCAAGTCTAGGAAAAGAGGAGGACCACCTCGTTGCTTTCATTGTGGAGGACTTGGTCACCTTCGATCTCATTGTCCCAAGCTTGGAAGGAGTCCAAAGGAAGAACCTCAAGATGATTCCAAGAACACCAAGAACACCAAGCAGAACAAGAAGCAATTCAAGAACATGAAGATGAAGAAGTTCTACCAGAAGGCGCTTGATGAGGCATTTGCAGCTGTTCAAGAATCAAGTGATGTTGATTTTGAAAGTGATGAAGATGATGACAAAGGTAAGAACGTTGTTGGAGTTTGTTTCATGACTAGAAGCGTTGAAGAGTATTCTGACAATGACAATGAGGTAACTCCTACTCCTAGTGTTGAATATCTTCAAGAAGTGATTGCTAGACTTGGTTACAAAATTTCTAGATTTGAGAAAAAGATAAGTCAACATGAAGTTACTATTGAGTCTCTTAATGCTGAAAATAGTAGAATAAGATCTCTTGTTTCTGATGATGATGAATGCAAATCTTGTGAGGTTTTATTTGCTGAAATTAAGTCAATTAGAGATGTTTATGCCAAGAAACTTGATGTTGAATCTAAGAAAACTCGGAAATTTGAATCTTGTCTTGCACTTAGCTTTGCCATAAACACTAGATTGGTTGATGAATTGTTTTTGACTAAGAGAGCTTTAAATAAATGTCAAGCTGCTTTGTTTGCTAGCTTGATGTTTAATTTAATTAGCTCTAAGAGGATTAAACAATCTAGTACCAAACCTTGTTTGACATGTGTTGCTAATGAGATGAAGTTAAAAGATGCTTTGGGTCGTGTTAAGCACATGGAAGAAATTGTCAAACAAGATGAGGTGCTTTCTTGCTCAACTTGTAGAAAACAAAAAGGTCTTTTGGATGCTTGCAAAAATTGTGCTACTCTTACTCAAGAGGTTTCTTACTTGAAAAGTTCTTTGCAAAGATTTTCTGATGGTAAAAAGAACCTCAACATGATTCTTGATCAATCTAAGGTCAGCACAAACAATCATGGTTTAGGTTTTGATCCTTATGCTCATCATACTAGACATTCTCCTGTTGTTTTAGGTGCTGGTGCTAAAAGTGGTGAAATTATGATTAAATCTGAAGCTAAGAACAATGTGTTTAAATCTGCTGGCATCATGACTTCTTTGAGTGCATCTTCTTCTAAAGCCAATGTTGTGCATGCAAAACCTTCTGTTGCAACTTGTAATGCTAAACTGTCTGTTTCTACTTGTGCTTCTAATCATCGTGAAAAATATACTTGCTCTTTCTGTGGGAAAGATGGACATTTGGTTGGTTTTTGTTTTAGACTTGCCCGTAAACAGAAAAAAGAAAGAGAAATTGCTTTTGCGAAACGACGGTGGCAAAAATCAGCTTTTGGTTCGAGGAGCACGCTTACAACACCACTAACTAGTCGGTCAGACCGGCTAGTGGTCAGACCGCAGTTGAACCAGCGGTCAGACCGGATGCCAGGCCCGGTCAGACCGCAGGGACAGCGGCGATCAGACCGGCCTCGGTGCAATTTTGCACGTAATTCAAATCGGACTTTTGTGAAACGACAAGGTAAGTTTCCAGGTAAGTCTGGTTCTGATTTTGTTAGTGCATATGTACCTACTGGTTCTACGGGTCGTGTGAGTCAGTGTTGGATTCCAAAATTTCTTATTTCTAACCCCAACACGGAGGCCTCGACATCTTCTCATTTGTAGGTATTTTGGCGGCATACTCCCCATGTGCATTCAATGTTGAGTTGACGATTGCTTTTCAAGGTAACATCAATTTACTTTTGGATTGAGATATTTTTGGTTCTACTCTCTCGATTATTGGCTTTTCATATGCTAGTGTTTGAGGTAGTAGTTTTTGTTAATACAAGTGGATACATGTCAATTCATGAGAACCTTTGGCAATTGGATGTCTTTTTCAAAATCTTTGATTTCTTCTTGATTTTTGTTCGGGGAGAATTGGAGGTTAATTTGAGGGGGAGTTTATGCTTTTTCATGTATTCATGTTTATTTTTATGCATTTTCTCTAATTCTGAAAATAAATAAAAATGAGAAAAAGAAGAGCTTTGTTTTATACCTCTAGTATATTCTAGTGCATGCTAGCAAAATAATTGAGATATATTTGTTGCTATGTTAGCTTGTATGCATTTTAGTCTTTATATGAGGCTTAGATATTGCTTTTAAGTGAGATGATGCATGACACTAATTCTTTTACTTGAATTAAGAAAATATGCAATATTGATGCTAGCATATGGTTTTATTTATAAATGCTTTATATATATGCTTTATTGAATTGTTATTACTCAAATAGCTTTGTAATTGCTCATTGTGCAAGAGAAATATCTATGAGAGAAAAAAAATGAATACCGAATCCTTGGAAACACTAGTCTTGACGACAAGGACGTATTCGATGTGAGGAAAAATAATGGGTGCCAAATCCTTGGAAACAGTCTCGACGACAAGGACGTACCCGGAATAATTGAGAGAAAAAATATGAGAAGAAAGGCTCAAGGAAAGAAAAAGTAAAAATTCTCTTGATAGTTTTGTGCTAAAGCTAATTTGAGAAAGAGTGATAAATGCAATAGGTATATATATATATAGTGTTTATTTTTCAATCTATATGCTTGTGAATAAATTGCATTATAAATCATTTGAAATCATGAACCCTTATTGCTGATTTGAGCTTAATTGTAATATCTTTGATTCATGTTTATACTATAGTGCATGCATGTTAACTAGCTGATGAATTTATCTCCCTTATATTGCTACACATGATCATGAATTGCTTTTGGTACATTTCAAAGCTCTTGAAAAAAAAAATCAGAAAATAGAAAATAATAAGTTGGTTATTACGAGTGACAATCATGTTATCATTCCATATGTGCTTTATTAGTTATTAATTCTCTTTTGTTTTCTTGATGAAATCATTGTCAAAGGGGGAGAAATATACAAACTGCATGCTTCTTGAAAGGGGGAGAGTTGAATTGTTTCGATTTTAAAAATAGTTGATTTTGTGCTTTGATTGCAAATTGATGGGAGAAATTCTTACTTTTAAAAAGGGGGAGAGTTTTTTTTTCACTTTTGTGATTTTTGTTTTTATTTTTCAAAAACACAAATTTGCATTTTGGAGATGTTGCCAATGTGTTCATCAAGGGGGAGATTGTGAAATCATTGTCATGATTAATATTTGTGATGAACAATTGGCTGTGCAAATGATTTAATCAACGGATTGGTTTGAAAGTATGTGTGGATGTTGGTGTGAGTGCGTGTGACTAATGTGGGTCAGGTTGTGATATCTGTGCCTAGAAATGGTTGTTTTGTCTGATTGTGTACAGGTGACTTGAGGTCAGCCTTGGTCAATGGTGAGGACCGGGACTATGTTCAGTGAGGAACAGAGGTCTAGTGCGGTCGGGATACCATATGAGAAGATGACTGAGTCAGAATTCTTGGAGGTCAACTTCGGTCAATGGTGGGGATCGGGAGTAGACTCATGGAGGAGTTGAGGTACAGACGGTCAAGGACACCGGGTGATGAAGTTGAATACGAGATGGCATACAGTGGATGGACATCGTGTGGAAGAGATCTTCGCAACGGGCTTCACGAGGTGTGCGTGCAAGCGTCGGTGTTCGCGAAGGAGATTGGAAGAAACTGGAGAAGAGTACATGGCGCTACAGTACAGCGAGGTACTGTAGCATGTCATGCATATGTATGTACTGTGCCGTGCAGTATGCATATGTATGGTCATCGATGCATGCGTGAGCATGCATGTGTGCAGGCCAGGTAGCTCACGTGCGGTATGCATGTGTGTGCAGGCAGGCTTGTGATTGGTTGGCCAGGAAGACAGGCTCATGCGAGAGGCCGACTCGGGAACGGAGGCGGCACGCAGGGAGAGACCGAGCAGGAGACAGAGAAGGGAGTCTGCCTCGGTGTGATTATCTGCGGCCGGTGTGGTGCAGGTTTTGGTAAATTGTAATAGGTTTGGAAACCGAGGGATTGAGTCCTATTGTGAATAGAAATTCTACACCTACTTTGAGTAGGGGTTTTTGTGGTATAAATAGAGAGGGAGGGTGAGGCCTCTCGGTATCGGTTTTAGAGAGACTAGAGTTGAGAGAAAGTTAGGGTTTCGAGTTTAATTCGAGATTTTGGTGAGGAGTGCTGTTGGTGAACTTTGTAAACACTAGTTGATGCAATAAAGTCGAAAAGTTTCAATCTATATCTTCGAGTTTGTCATCTACCAGTGTTTCTGGGTCTCGACGGTGTAACCGCAGGTTTGTGCGCGGTCTGACCAGTGGGATAGCAGCGGTCTAACCGCTGGTGTGAGGGCGGTCTGACCGGCGAGGCTTCGGCGGTCTGACCGGCGGCAGGAGGGCGGTTCGACCAGCGGCGACAGGACTTCGTCATCGACTTCGTTCGAGGGTAATCTTTAATTCCGCAAAAGTTTTTTGGGTTTTTGGTTTTCCCTACCATTCACCCCCTCTGGTAGGTTTGTTTGGTCTTGTGCGATCCTACAGTAGAGATCAGAACGGGATTTGGCAGTCAGGAAAAAAAATACTATGTTGTATATAATACAAACTATGATGGAAGTAATAATGCACGATTCACTTGAATCTTTTAAACAATTTATCATTGTTTTGCTGCAGGTAAGCAGCATTCTGATTAGAGAGGACTAAAGCAGGCGACATGAGACATTTCCTACAATCATTTCTAAGATAGTTCGATCATGTACCTGAATGGAATTTTGCCATGTACAATCTGTTTATGCCAACAAGAAATGATGCTTTGTGTGCATGACCTATTTAATGAATGGACTATATAAGGTAAACTATTTACTTAATGGCCTTCTCAAACAATCCAATGCTATTTAGATCTCCCATTTAAAAATTTTATACCATGAGAAAGGGATGGAATTGAGAAATCGCATAACACATATGCGGAAGCACTTTTTTTAATTTGTTCCTTTTCCTTCTCTCTTGCAGCAAGGGGATGGTCTGATTGTCTGATCTGTAAGAAGCAGGTCGTTTAGTGTTAGTATTTGACTTGGTCCAGCTTGCCCCCTTGCTGTATATTTCCAAGTTCTAACAATCTTAATTTCATATATACTAGAAAATGGTGCGCCAGTTGGCGCGCCTTGTACTTATAGCTTGTATATAACACTTTTATGTAACACTTACGACTTATTTAGAACATATATTTATTAGTTTTCAAGTTATCCTACAATTTTTAATTCTGTCAATTTTATCCCTTTTTAGAACTCATGGAAAATAGACTGTATATGTTCTATGGTTTGTTTAGAACACAATAATTTTGCACAGTCAACTGCTAGTTCAATTATCGTAAAATTTGTTTGGAATAGAGAGTTTAGTTTTCTACTAACTTCTCAAAGGTCAAAATATTTCTAAATATCTTAAGGAAATTTGATGTATTTTGGTAAAAAAAAAACCCACAAATCTGATTTTTTTTCTTTACCTCTGCATAATGTTTAGTGTCTCTCTGGGAGGGGTATGTGTAAAAACATCT
This sequence comes from Oryza nivara, assembly GCA_000576065.2. Lineage (NCBI taxonomy): Eukaryota > Viridiplantae > Streptophyta > Magnoliopsida > Poales > Poaceae > Oryza > Oryza nivara. The sequence goes on from CM002509.2 coordinate 12,861,437, forward strand.
TAATTTACCCAATCGAGTTTCATATGCACACCACATAGCAAATTTTAGTTTGAAATATGCACATGAATTACATAGCAAAATTACTTGTCCAACTTATAAAAAAAAGCCTACTTATTAATAAGTTTTATCTTAGGGCCATTTATAAATACTGCAAACCGAGAGCCTATTTGTACATTTACATTTTTTAGAGGAAAAAAAGATCAGAGTCACACCCCTTATAAATGGCCCTCGGCCAATAGGCCTATTTGTACATTTAAAATTTTGAGAGGAAAAAAAGATCAGTCACAACCTTTATAAATGGCCCTCGGCCAAAACGAAGTATTATCAAATCGGAGGGAGTAGTGTTGAACAAATCATTCTTCCTAATAAAACTTATTGTTTTTCTCCACCATTCTCTGTCTCTTATTTTTGTTTCCTCCCCGCTGCCCAAGCTACTATATTGTTCAGAAGGCTGATATGCGGCTGCGGCTGTACAACCAACCTTGTCTTTGCTTCTTTGAACATGCATGTTTATCCGACATGAGAGCCATAGTGTTAGTGATATGCCCTACAGGCAATCATAGAGATGATTGTATATATGCCCTAGAGGCAATCATAGAGATGATTGTATCACATACTATGTTTACATATTTATCCGACATTGTTCCTTGAAATAGATAACTCATTATTGGTTAATGAATATGTGATTCTTTCATGAAACTCTTTATGTTGTTTGTTACTATTTCTAAAGGATCCCTGATCAAATATCATATGTGGAACAAATATGTTTATATGATCAGCACATGTATTAATTGATGATCATGTCTCAAGGATCATGGTATAGAGATACCAAATTAATAATGTGGACATATGTTGGTGAACATGTTGTTGGATTGACCCAACATAAGACACTGCAAGAGCCATATGTGTTGTGTCATCAGTGATCTCATTTAGTGTTGGTGCTGAATCCTTAGACCTGAGATTATCGTGGTTCCCAACATGTGTAGTAGCTTACTTAGGGATTGCTAAACGCTACTCCGTAATTGGGTAGTTATAAAAGTAGTTTTCGGGTATGCTATGAAACATGTAGTGGGATATGAATAATCAAGATGGGATTTGCCCCTCCTATGGAGAGATATCTCTGGGCCCCTCGATGTTGTAAATTATGGAAGTGCATTGCCATGCCAAAGGTGATTGAGGAGTCAATCACAAGTTATATAATCTATCAACAGGTTCGAGTGAATGATTGAGCTATTAGAGGATGGCACATATCTAGCCTTGAGCTTAATCGATATCATGAGGCAAAGGGGTTCATACAAGTATACACTAGAGGTTCAGTCGATATGATCTTTATGTATGCCTGGTGGGTCAATACGTTCTGCTAGGGGCCGCTGTTGACGCGTGCACCGAAAAGGAGTTTTCGGGTTACAGCCGAGTATACATGAACCTATAGGGTCGCACGCTTAATGGACCGGGATAAGGAGATTGGATGGAGATTCAATATGAGCTTAATTCAGATAGGGATCCGAATAGGGGTCCTACGGGCCTTGAAGGCCCGAGTGATGGATCCTATATATTCGTGAGGGGTGTGACCGGTGGAGGCATTGTATCACGTGAGAAACCCTAGCCGTCACTTCCCTCCCCGAGCAAAACCCTAGCCGCGCGCGGGTGCTAGCACATCTGCGCGTGGCGTTCCGTCCCTGTACGTATGGATACCGAAGAGGTGCCGCTAGTTTGCGGTGCTGATCGACGTGGGAGTACGGCGAGAAGAACGCACGAGGAGGAGAAGGTCGAGCCGGTGCGATGGACTACTTTCTCTACATCGACGCGCGCTACATCGTGAGAATTCCTTCGAATTCTTAGTGCCTTTTTCCGCTGCGCAGCGCGTCGGGTGGTAACAATCTATGATCTAATACTTGCATGGTTCCTGGTTTACGCGATAGAAAATTTTGATTTACGCTATTGTAGCCTACGCGCATCCCAACAGTGGTATCTGAGCCGCCTTGTATAGTTTATGATCTAGATCATTGCATATAATTGATATGCGGGTGTAGTAGATGAGATCTATTTTGTTGTATATGAGTTCTTAGGTGATCGGAACATGAGATGAACCGATAGCCGCATGGGTTGATGAGATCAATCGGTATGTGTATTGGTGACTTCACTCGAATGTCTAGTACAGACCAAGGCCGAGCGCGGTTGTGTTCATCAGATAGTCCGATGTCCATTGGAACCGCACGCCAATGAGAAAAACGAGCCAATGAGATTGACTCGGTTTCGGCATAATTTGATTACGCTGTTAAGGTTTTCACATGGGGAATAGTAGATGAGATCTATGTACCCAGGGACCGCCATGTGCGTTGCCCCTTAGATTTCGCTTGGGGTTTTATATCTATCTTACTTTATTGCTGTTATATATTTGATATGATATGGTAGGATAGATTCCCTCAGAAAAATTAAGTGTAATTTATGCTCTTCCAATAATTGCACCTATTACGGTTGTGATCATAAGTGATGGGTTTGCCATAGCAAAGTGTCACTTTTTATCACGATAAAATAGGATAGATGTCGGACATCTATATGCAGAGATTATTGGTTTACTTGACAAGGTTATCAAAATGGTTTTGGACCTTGGGGCATAGGTTGGGTTGGACATGGAGATGTCACCCCAACAGCACAAGAGTCACATATGATGTGATTAGCAAGGTGTTGCTTACCTATTTTGATAGTTGTCTAGCCGTGATGCCGAAGCTCACTAGACACTAATAAAATGAGGATCTTGACTCACTATGTTAGTAGAGGGAATTTTATTTCACAATACATAGTGGGAGTATCTTTTGTTAAATTGTTTAATGAAAGGTTAACTGTAGACATGGTGCTGATTTTGCATACATATATTTCTATTGTAGATCATGGCAGCTCCTGCACCATCCAATTTTAACTTGCGGTCTATTCTTGAGAAACAGAAGTTGTCTGGAACAAACTTCATGGATTGGTATCGCAACCTGAGAATTGTTCTAAGGCAAGAGCACAAAGAGTTTGTGCTTACACAGCCTTTTCCAGCTGACTTGCCCAACAATGCTCATGCTGCTCAACGTAGGAAGCATGAAAAGCGATGCAATGATTATATTGATATAAGGTGTCTCATGCTTGCTACTATGTCCCCTGAGCTTCAAAGGCGATATGAGACATTGGATGCTCATACGATAATCATGGGACTACGTAACATGTTTGAGGACCAAGCAAGAGCTGAGAGGTTTAATACCTCAAAGTCTTTGTTTGCGTGCAGGCTTGCAGAGGGTAATCCAGTGAGCCCACATGTGATCAAAATGATTGGTTACACCGAGAGTCTAGATAAGCTTGGTTTTCCCCTTAGCTGAGAGTTGGCTACTGATTTGATTCTCCAGTCGCTCCCTCCCAATTTTGACCCGTTCATAATGAATTTCAACATGAACAACCTGAACAGGACCTTGGCAGAATTGCATGGGATGCTAAAGACTGCCGAGGAAATCATTAAGAAAAACTCAAACCATGTGATGGTTATTGTCACACCCCGAAGTTCTCCTCCCGAGCCTAAATTTAAGTTATAAGAGACCCTAAGAAAATACCGGTGCAAAGCAAGAGTAAACCCTTTTAAATCAATGCAATTAATAATCGGAATTGGCATGTGGAATTTTAGTGGAATTTTCAGAGCTCTAGAAATAATTTTAACCAATTAAAATTGAGCAAGCAATATTTTAATTCCAGGGAAAATCCTTTTTCCTTTTTCTTTTTTCTTTTTCCTTTTTTTTTCTTTCGAATGGGCCGCTGGCCCATTCTCTCCTTCCTTCCCCCTCCTCCCTGCTGGGCCGGCCGTAGGCCGAGGCCCAGCCAGGCCGCCCCGCCGCCCTCCTCTCCCGGGGTCGCCGACAGGTGGGGCCCACCTGTCGGGTCCTTCCCCCACCTCCCGCCGCTCCCGCCGCGCCGCCGCGCCCGCAACCGCCGCTGCACCCTCGTCTCCGCCTTATCCGGGCCACGTCGACCACGCCCGCGCGTGCGCCGCGTTCCCCGCGCCCACTCCCCTCTCTCTCCCGCCCGCGCCCGCGCCTGAGATGGCCGGGATTCGATTTTCGAATCCCGCCTCTCTCTCCTCCCCCACTTCCCCCACGATTGGCCGGCGAAATCTCGCCTCTCCCGGCCACGTCCGGCCCCCTCTCTCCCTATTTAAGCTCTGCCGTCGCCCCCTCTCGCTTTTTCCCCATTTCGCCGAACTCTCCCGAGCTCCCCATCGCTCCCGCGCCGTGCAACCACCCACCGCCGCCGTTTCCACTACTCCGGCCGCCGCTAGCCGCCGCTAGGCTCGTCGCCGCACCGCGCCGCCGCTTCAAGTCGCGCGCCGTCGCCTTCGACCGCCGCCGCCGCCTCCCGTGCCGCCGGTCGCCGCCGTCGTCGGCCGCATGTCGTCGCCGCTAGACATGGCCGGCCGGTCGGCTTTGATGCCGAGCCGAGCCGGCGGCCGCCTTTATCGCCGCCCATTCCCTCCCCTTCCAAGCCGCCGCTTAGCGCAGCCGCCTTCGCGTCGCCTTTTGCGCCGTCGCCTTCACCGCCGGTTGCCGTCGCCAGGAACGCGTTCGCGCGCGCGCCGTCGCCGTCGCCGCGGTCGGTCGGCCGGCCTTGAGCCAAGCCGAGCCGCGTGCCGCCGCCCTTTCTTCCTCCCTCTCCTGAGCCACTGACCGGTGGGTCCCGCGTGCCGCCGCCTCTTTCCCCCTCTCCCGAGCCGTTGACTGGTGGGCCCCGCTTGCCGGCGCCGCTGCCCCTGTGCTGACGTCAGCCCTGGGAAATATTGCGCAATAAATTATTTAAGGATTTTTGTTATAGTAATAAACACAGTGAATCTTCTAAAATTCATAACTAATTCATCCGAGCTCCGTTTAAGCCCATTCAAGTCTCAGTAAATCAAGAAAAATGTGTAGAATCCATTAAAAATGGTTTTGCTCTCTGTTTCAGTAGTCTTATAGCCTGTTTGCAATGTTTGCCTTGTATGTCGCTAGATTCCGGTTCCTCCGACGCTCCGGTGTACTTCGAAATAGTCGCCGAGGTTCCTCCAGCAGCAGAGCAAGGCAAGTCATGCTTGTCACTTGAACATGTTGATCCGATATTGCAAATGCTCTATTGTTTTCTTTCAAATATTGCACTGTTTTATAATATTACTATGGGTTGTTTACCTTTTGTCATAGCCATGCTATTGTTGTACCATGTTTCTTTGTCAACTTGGGGTTATAACATGCTTAGAGTTTGGACTAGGGATTGCTTAGCCATGCTTAGTTCAATGTCACGCCCGGAAATTCACTAATAATTTCCGAACTTATTTGTGCATAAAATCCTCGTCCAGGAATCAGCCGAGGTACACAAACTGACAATTTAATATACAGATTCATCAAATTAACTAAAACGATAAATACTTACTTAAGAGGCACTTAGTCCTCACCACGAAGAAAACTGCAGCGGAAAAAAAAATAAAATCTAGCGAAGCTCCGGCTCCACTCCCATAGGCAGCTCAACTGGGGTATAAGCCAAACGTCTTCTCCTTCTGGATCCTTTATCTTCAACTGAGGTTTGATGATTATTGCAAGAATGAGCATATGACATACTCAACAAGCCACACAGCAAATATGCAAGTGCACAAAGATTCCAAAGGATGGCATAATATAGTCTCATTTGCAAAAGCAGCATTTAGCAAAACATTTAAGAGAAATAAAACAGTAGAATAATTAATCAGTAATTTTAATCAACACTGAACAGCACACCCATGCTGTACAGGCCCAACCATCCTGAACAACCATACCCGGCTGAACAGTTCTAACTCCAAACCAGGAGCTAAGCAAATTATTACCAATTATAGTATCCATAATTATTATGAGAGGTGTGAGACTAATCACGAAAAACATTGCTCAACTCGCCCATAACCGCGGGCACGGCTATTCGAATAGTTTTACTCTGGCCAGAGGTGTACCACTGTACCCACAAGACACAACCTCAACATCATGTCAACCATGCGTCGCGATACTGGAAAGTACCCGAATAGAGGCTGTGACATTATCCCCTGCATAACACAACTCACCACAGTGTACCATTCCTGGATCATAATCACCCCCTCTACAACCAGAGGCATGGACTCCCCAGCGACCCCCATGGACTTCTCGCCACTTCACAGTCTGGCACACTATAATGAATCATGCTATACAAAAGATAAAGCCGTTGCCCATGCTGGCTTGTGGTTGGCATGATAAGTGTTTCACAACAGTAGCTCGCGAACCGGTCCTTAATTGTCATGAGCACAACCATCAAAACCATATGCTCACAACCCACCTTAACCAGGTTTTAATTATCAATTAATTATCATAACACGATTAACCATCGTGAGCTACCATTAAATATAACGATAAATAATAATGTAGTATATATGATTCATCCCATTAGTGAGCTAATGTTTCTAAGCTTTGCTAAGCAATTATATCTAACATTTAGCTGAACCAAACCAATACATAAGGTTCAAGCTAATCAATTTATTACCCAAGGTATCAACGAATAGGGCATTCAATGCAAATTGGCCATAACAAAGGAATAGGTTCACACCACCCGGTGACATTCGAAAATAAATGCACAGTTGAAATAAAATAGAGAATTTAAATATAGGATCAACATGCTCAAAGGATTGTGTTTAGGATCTGTGTGACTTGCCTTGCAATAATCGGTCTTCAATTAATCTTCTTGAACACTTCCGACGCACTCACGAACCTTCGCAACGACGGAAACGACAAGCTAACACGCAAAACGAAGAAAAAGACTAATAAAAACCAAATAAACAGTACATAAAAAGTAAACAAACATGTAGATCATAATTTTAGATGAATTATGAGACTTGAACGGCCTCATTCTGACTTCAAATGAATTTATTATGAATTTTACAAGATTAAATCTAATTAAAGCCCATTTAAAAAGAATTAAATAAATTTAATTCAATTGATGGACAATTTTAATATGTAGATCTTTATTTTAGAAAAATTTAGCAACTTGAACCACTTAAAACGGATCTACGGTTATTTAGATATGATTTTCCAAAATTTTAAACTATTTGAAAATCGGGAAAAAGAAAAAGAGAGAGAGATGACGTCAGCCCTGGAGACGATGACGTCAGCCCTAGGGTTGACATCAGCGTGACGTCAGCAACGGCGGCCGGCTCGGGACGAAGAGCTCGCCGGCGATAGGGGCCTTGGCCGGGGAAAAGGAGGGCACCTACGCGTAGAGGACGACGAGACGAACCCGATGGTACTCTCCAATGCGACGAACGACGACGGATGACGGCCGGCGACGAGAAGGACGATGGCGGCGGCTCGGGTTGGACGTCGGCGGCGAACTCCGGTGGTCGGCGACGACGGGGAGGAGGCGGCCGGGCTTCCCTCCACCCTAGCGCACCTAAAGGCGACGGCGGCAAGCGGCGGCGACGACGCAAACGGCGGCGCGGAGTGGCTGGACGACGACCGGCGACGGCGGCGGCTAGAGCGACGCGGCGCGGCGGCTAGAGCGACGCACGAGAGAGGACGGGGAAGGGGGCAAACGAAAGAGGAGATCAAGGGGAAGCTTTATATGAGCTCGGATTGAAGAGATTGAACTCCAAACGGGAGGAATCGATTCGGGAAGATTTAGAACTCGGTTTTTAGGGATAAAACAAAACGAACTCGATTCGGATCCAAACCTCAACGATTCGTTTTGCTTCTTGGGGGAAAAGAAAGAGGAGAACGAGAGGAACAAAACCCCTCAATCAATTGGAAGAAACGGGGTCGGATTTGAACGAATTTGAGGGGAGAAAGGGCGGCTAGGGTTCGGACTCGGGCGGCGGCGGCGGCGTCCAGAGGAGGGAGACGATCCCGACAGGTGGGCCCCACCTGTCGGTGACTGAGAGAGAGGAGGGGCGCGGGCGGCGACGGCTTGGGCCGGCATGGGCCGCGCGTGGGAAGAGAGAGAAAAGGGAGAGGAGAGAAAGAGAGAGTTGGGCCGAAATCGGCCCAACGGCCTAGGAGGAGATTTTTAAAACTTTTTTTCAATTAAAATAATTCGTGAAATGATGTTTCATTTATTAAAAATACTTCCCTTGCTCAAATAATTCCCAGAAAATTCTAGAAAATAGAGGAACAAGCAAAGTATTTAACAAAATTTTATCTAACCCAATTTTATATTGAGATTTAGCAAATTAAAAAAAAAGATCTTCTCTTTTAAACTTTTAAAATTATTTCTAGTAATTCCTTTTAAACAACAATTTATAATTTAAGGATTTTAAACAAGAAAAGCACTTAACAATTATAATTAGATCCTTATATGATTATTTTAATATTTAAATAATTGCTGAACTTCTCTTTGTATGATTAAAATTAACAATTGAGCTCCGAAAAATCCGAGAAAATTCCAGAGAGTATAATTAACCATGGAGAATTTAATAAAAATTAAATCCATCCATGCTTTATATTTAGGAAATTTTATTTCCCACAATTAACTTCACTTGTAAATTAATGAACTTTTAACATAAATTCTATTAATAATTTATTAAATAATTTATAAATCCTGAAACGAAAATCAGGGTGTGACAAATCTAACCCCCTTACAAAGAATCTCGTCCCGAGATTCGGAACGGCTAGAAAGAAAAAGGCATAGGTAAACTGCAGTCTATCTTATTCCATAACTTTGATAATTATTCTAAGGCTTTAAAGAAAACTACTGCTGCTTTGAAACTGGTGGCTGGGTTGTAACACTTGAAGACACAACTCTTGAAGACGCAACTGGCACTGCATTGGCTCTTGTGACAACAATGTTGTTGACTTGACTTTGTGGCTGTTGACGCTTCGGCTTCGGACACTCTTTTACGAAGTGACCTGGCTCATAACAATTGAAACACACCCGCTGCTCCCTTCCATTACTGTTATCTTCTTGAGACTGATCCTGCTGAAATGACACTGATTGAGTAACTTGCTCACCATTGTCTTCATTGCTTGCATTAGCCTCTGAGTCGATCTCACCACTAATGCCCAACTGTTGTGACTGTTCTTGACCTACAGAAAAAGTTTCATCAATTTGGAGTGGCTTGACACGCTGCCTCTGGCTACTACCCTGGGCCTCCTGGAAAACAATCCTTCCTCTCTTACGATTGTCCATCCTGTTCTTCTTGTCTTCCAGTCGAATTGCTTTGTCAACCAACTCCTGAAAATCCTCATAGTCATGAGAGATCAACATAACTGACAGCTCATCCTTTAAGCCTTCCAAAAACTTCTCCTGCCTTTCCTCGTCAGTACGCACATCTTCTGGAGCATAGCGAGCTAAACGATTGAACTCATGAAGATATTCCGTCACTGTATGATCCTTTTGCTTAAGTGCCCGGAACTCACGCTTCTTCAAAGCAACAACACCTGCAGGTATGTGTGTCTTCTTGAATGCTTCAGTGAACTCCGCCCAAGTGATTGGTTGTCCTTCTGCTCTGTTCATTCGGAAATGATCCCACCATTCTGATGCAGATCCTTGCAACTGATGTGAAGCGAAAACAACTTTCTCCTGATCCGTGCACTGGAGCAGTTCCAACTTCTTCTCAACAGCGTGCAGCCAATCACCTGCTTCTACTGGGTTGGTAGTGCTAGAAAAGATAGGTGGCTTCACACGAAGAAAATCAGCTAACTTGTTCTGCGGCGGCGGAGGATTGACATTGTTGTTCCCTTGCTGGTTCTGCATTTGTTGCACTAACATGTTGATCAATTGGGTCTGTTGAGCCAGCACTTGAGCAAGGGTTGGGTTCTCTTCATTGTTATTGTTTCCACTTTCACTAGCGCGAGTGTTCACCATCTGTTGCAGATTAGAGAGGATAGGAGGAGAGGGATTACACTAAAGATAAGACCTTAACCAGTTTAACACTGATCTGATGTGTGTAAACCATTATATTGTTCAAGTTGATTAAGCAAACAACCTAGTACAGTTGCACGCTCATCACTGAACTACATCAATGATGGGAACGCAACCATACCTACACACAAGCAAACAACAGCGTTCTTGTCACGCCCGGAAATTCACCAGTAATTTCCGAACTTATTTGTGCATAAAATCCTCGTCCAGGAATCAGCCGAGGTACACAAACTGACAATTTAATATACAGATTCATCAAATTAACTAAAACGATAAATACTTACTTATGAGGCACTTAGTCCTCACCATGAAGAAAACTGCAGCGGAAAATAAAATCTAGCGAAGCCCCGACTCCACTCCCACAGGCAGCTCAACTGGGGTATAAGCCAAACGTCTTCTCCTTCTGGATCCTTTTTCTTCAATTGAGGTTTGATTGATTATTGCAAGAATGAGCATATGACATACTCAACAAGCCACACAGCAAATATGCAAGTGCACCAGGATTCCAAAAGATGGCATAATATAGGCTCATTTGCGAAAGCAGCATTTAGCAAAGAGTTAAGAGTAGTAAAACAGTAGAGTAATTAATCAGAAATTTTAATCAACACTGAACAGCACACCCATGCTGCACAGGCCCAACCATTCTGAACAACCACACCCGACTGAACAGATCTAACTCCAAACCAGGAGCTAAGCAAATTATTACCAATTATAACATCCATAACTATTGTGAGAGGTGTGGGACTAATCACGAAAAACATTGCTCAACTCGCCCATAACCGCGGGCACGGCTATTCGAATAGTTTTACTCTGGCCAGAGGTGTACCACTGTACCCACAAGACACAACCTCAACATCATGTCAACCATGCGTCGCGATACTGGAAAGTACCCGAATAGAGGCTGTGACATTATCCCCTGCATAACACAACTCACCACAGTGCACCATTCCTGGTTCATAGTCACCCCCTCTACAACCAGAGGCATGGACTCCCCAGCGACCCCCATGGACTTCTCGCCACTTCACAGTCTGGCACACTATAATGAATCATGCTATACAAAAGATAAAGCCGTTGCCCACGCTGGCTTGTGGTTGGTACGATAAATGTTTCACAACAGTAGCTCGCGAACCGGTCCTTAATTGTCATGAGCACAACCATCAAAACCATATGCTCACAACCCACCTTAACCAGGTTTTAATTATCAATTAATTATCATAACACGATTAACCATCGTGAGCTACCATTAAATATAACCATAAATAATAATGTAGTATATATGATTCATCCCATTAGTGAGCTAATGTTTCTAAGCTTTGCTAAGCAATTATATCTAACATTTAGCTGAACCAAACCAATACATAAGGTTCAAGCTAATCAATTTATTACCCAAGGTATCAAGGAAAAGGATATTCAATGCAAATTGGCCATAACAGAGGAATAGGTTCACACCACCCGGTGACATTCAAAAATAAATGCACAGTTGAAATAAATAGAGAATTTAAATATAGGATCAACATGCTCAAAGGATTGTGTTTAGGATCTGTGTGACTTGCCTTGCAATAATCGGTCTTCAATTAATCTTCTTGAACACTTCCGACGCACTCACGAACCTTCGCAACGACGGAAACGACAAGCTAACATGCAAAACGAAGAAAAAGACTAATAAAAACCAAATAAACAGTACATAAAAAGTAAACAAACATGTAGATCATAATTTTAGATGAATTATGAGACTTGAACGGCCTCATTCTGACTTCAAATGAATTTATTATGAATTTTACAAGATTAAATCTAATTAAAGCCCATTTAAAAAGAATTAAATAAATTTAATTCAACTCATGGACAATTTTAATATGTAGATCTTTATTTTAGAAAAATTTAGCAACTTGAACCACTTAAAACGGATCTACGGTTATTTAGATATGATTTTCCAAAGATTTAAACTATTAGAGAAAAGGAAAAAAGGAAAAGAAAAGGGAACGATGACGTCAGCCCTGGAAAAGATGACGTCAACCCTAGGATGACATCAGCGTGACGTCAGCAACGGCGGCCGGCTCGGGACGAAGAGCTCGCCGGCGATAGGGGCCTTGGCCGGGGAAAAGGAGGGCACCTACGCGTAGAGGACGACGAGACGAACCCGATGGTACTCTCCAATGCGACGAACGACGACGGATGACGGCCGGCGACGAGAAGGACGATGGCGGCGGCTCGGGTTGGACGTCGGCGGCGAACTCCGGTGGTCGGCGACGACGGGGAGGAGGCGGCCGGGCTTCCCTCCACCCTAGCGCACCTAAAGGCGACGGCGGCAAGCGGCGGCGACGACGCAAACGGTGGCGCAGAGCAGCTGGACGACGACCGGCGACGGCGGCGGCTAGAGCGACGCGGCGCGGCGGCTAGGAGGCACGAGAGAGGACGGGGAAGGGGGCAAACGAAAGAGGAGATCAAGGGGAAGCTTTATATGAGCTCGGATTGAAGAGATTGAACTCCAAACGGGAGGAATCGATTCGGGAAGATTTAGAACTCGGTTTTTAGGGATAAAACAAAACGAACTCGATTCGGATCCAAACCTCAACGATTCGTTTTGCTTCTTGGGGGAAAAGAAAGAGGAGAACGAGAGGAACAAAACCCCTTAATCAATTGGAAGAAACGGGGTCGGATTTGAACGAATTTGAGGGGAGAAAGGGCGGCTAGGGTTCGGACTCGGGCGGCGGCGGCGGCGTCCAGAGGAGGGAGACGATCCTGACAGGTGGGCCCCACCTGTCGGTGACTGAGAGAGAGGAGGGGCGCGGGCGGCGACGGCTTGGGCTGGCATGGGCCGCGCGTGGGAAGAGAGAGAAAAGGGAGAGGAGAGAAAAAGAGAGTTGGGCCGAAATCGGCCCAACGTCCTAGGAGGAGATTTTTAAAACTTTTTTTCAATTAAAATAATTCGTGAAATGATGTTTCATTTATTAAAAATACTTCCCTTGCTCAAATAATTCCCAGAAAATTCTAGAAAATAGAGGAACAAGCAAAGTATTTAACAAAATTTTATCTAACCCAATTTTATATTGAGATTTAGCAAATTAAAAAAAAAGATCTTCTCTTTTAAACTTTTAAAATTATTTCTAGTAATTCCTTTTAAACAACAATTTATAATTTAAGGATTTTAAACAAGAAAAGCACTTAAAAATTATAATTAGATCCTTATATGATTATTTTAATATTTAAATAATTGCTGAACTTCTCTTTGTATGATTAAAATTAACAATTGAGCTCCGAAAAATCCGAGAAAATTCCAGAGAGTATAATTAACCATGGAGAATTTAATAAAAATTAAATCCATCCATGCTTTATATTTAGGAAATTTTATTTCCCACAATTAACTTCACTTGTAAATTAATGAACTTTTAACATAAATTCTATTAACAATTTATTAAATAATTTATAAATCCTGAAACGAAAATCAGGGTGTGACATTCAACTAGTTCACAATGGGGAAAATCCTATTAATGTTTAGACTGTTGGTTCTAATGGTTTTGTTGGATTAGTAACACCGCTTTGGTGTTGGTTAATTAAAATAAACCACATGGTGGGCTGTGGGTGCATGGTTTTGCTGGTCGCACCCATGGCAGTTAAGGACCGGTTCGCGGGATGCCCTGGAAGAACTTATCGTACTTACCACAAGCCAGCGTGGGCAACGGCTGGGCTTGTAGTGTAGCTCTCCTCTAGTCGAGGCATCCAGGCAAGGGTGGGCGTGATGGAGCGGGGCGGGCCCTGCGACGGCCTCTGTCGCTTCCGGATTCACCTAGGCACGAGAGGGGACTGCCCGTTGCCCGCTGGGGACGGGGGTGAAACCTGAGGTGTGGTGTGCTTGGCTAGAGGGGGTTATGCGAAGGGTCCTGTCACGGCCTCTTTCCGGTATGTCGTGGTGGCATGTCGGCGCACGGAAACGTGTTGTGGGGCTGTGTCTTGTGGGTACAGTTGTACACCTCTGATCAGAGTAAAACTATTCGAATAGCCGTGCCCGCGGTTATGGGCGGTCAACCAGATTCACCGTGATTAGTCTCACCCTAGTGTAATCTTTTGAAATTGGATAGTTTAGGTGGATGGTTGGGCCTGTTGCAACGTGGGATAGCATTGGACAGTGGATAGTTAATATTAATTAATTATTACAACTGTTTAAATCTTTCAACTTCTGTTTATAAATGCTCGCTTTATGCAAATGAACCACTTTAGCTCTTCTTTGATAATTCCCTGCATCATACCCCTATTCCGGTATGACTTGCTGAGTACAGTGGGTAGTACTCAGTCTTGCTCTATTTTTCCCAACCCCAGAGCTCGAGTATGTGTCAGATGGAGGTGTCTCTGAGGAGTAGGCTTCGTCCGTGCCGTCGAGGATGCCTGTGGAGTGGTGTTCCCGCTGCAGTTCTAGTCAAGGCTTAGCTCCTGTTGTCTTTCTTTCTTTCCGCTGCATTTTTGTAAGACTTTTATGATGTTTGTAAGACGTGGATCTGAATGTCAACATTGTCGTTTGTGTACCCTGGCCGGTCCTGGACGGGGATTTTAATGCACATTCTGCTTGGAATTCTATTCGGGAATTTCTAGGCGTGACAGTTATGCATAAGCGCAAGCCCAACAACAAGAAGAGTGGTCAAAAGAGAAAGCTAAACTCTAATGAGATCACGAGTACTAGCAACTCTAAGACCAAGGTTCAAAAGATAGGGCCCGCTAAGGATGCAGAGTGCTTCTTTTGCAAGGAGACAGGTCATTGGAAGAGAAACTATAAGAAATACCTAGAGCAGCTCAAGCAGAAGCAGTAGGATGGAAAGAGTTCCACCTCAGGTATTAATGTTATAGAAATTAATCTTGCTACTTTCTCTACTGATTCTTGGGTATTTGATACCGGGTCAGTTGCTCACATATGCAAATCGTTGCAGGGGCTGAAAAGAAGTAGGAGCTTAGCAAGAGGCGAAGTGGACATACGCGTGGGCAATGGAGCAAGAGTTGCTGCTGTTGCAGTCGGCACTATGCCATTATCTTTACCGCGAGGATTAGTTTTGGAGTTAAATAATTGTTATTGCATTCTAGCTTTGTGTAAGAACGTTATCTCTGCTTCTTGTTTGCAAGCAGAGGGTTATGGTTTTAGATCTGTGGACAATGGTTGTTCAGTCCATTATAATGACATTTTCTATTTCCATGCATGTCACGCCCAGAATTTCTATCCAAAATTCCAAACGCTTACATGTGTGTTAAACCCTTGTCCAGGAATCAACCGAGGCACACAATGACAATTTGATAATAGAGTACAAATAATTAACTATTTAATATTCGTAAATAATAAATTATTACAGAGGTGGATAGTTCCTCTCAAAGAAAATAACATTCTACGCAGCGGAAAATAAAACTATAACAAACTACGGAACAACTATGGCGACTCCACTCCACAGGCAACTTAACCAGAACAAGCCTACTCCTCCAGGTCATCACCTTCACTGAGATACTCCTCTTCTGATGAATGAATATTGCAAGAATGAGCATATGACATACTCAACAAGCCACACAGCAAATATGCAAGTGCACAGGATAACAAAGGATGGCATAATATAGCTCATTTGCATAAAACAACATTTAATAAACATTTAAGAGAATAGTAAAACAGTTGAATAATTAATCAATATTAAACAAACACCATACAACAAACCCATGTTGCATAGGCCCAACCACATTTGATGAACCAACCCCAGTTGAACAAATTTAACCTCCAAACCAGGAATTAACCATTCCAAACCAGGAATTAAATTAATTACCACATAATTACCATTGATGAGTAGTGTGAGACTAATCACGAAAAACATTGCTCAACTCACCCATAACCGCGGGTACGGCTATTCGAATAGTTTAAACTCTGATCAGAGGTGTACCACTGTACCCACAAGACACAACCCCACATCATGTCACCATGTGCCTCAATACCACCACGGTACCTCGGAAAGGAGTCGTGACAATACCCCTCGCACAACATAACCCATTACAGTGCACCTTTCCTGGATCATAATCACCCCCTTTAAAACAAGGCATAGACTCCCCAGCGACCCCCATGGACTTCTCGCCACTTCTCAGTCTAGCACACTATAATGAATCACGCTATACAAAAGATAAAGCCGTTGCCCACGCTGGCTTGTGGTTGGCACGATAAATGTTTCACAACAGTAGCTCGCGAACCGGTCCTTAATTGTCATGAGCACAACCATCAAAACCATATGCTCACAACCCACCATATCCAAGTTTTAATTATCAATTAATTAACATCACACGATTTACCATCGTGAGCTACCATTGATTGTAACCCTAATTAATAATAATAATTATGTAATATAATTTATATTTAACCCCTTTAGTTAGCTAATGTTTCTAAGCATGGCTAAGCAAACACATATATAGCATTTAGCTGAACCAATCCAATATATAAGGTTCATGCTAATCAAATTATAACCCATAGGAAAATAAAGTCATCTTCGGCCATTAATTAACTGGGAAAGGTTCACCACCCGATGACATTCGAAAACAATGCATAGTTGAAATAAAATAATAGCTTTAAACGGGATCAACATGCTCAAAGGGTTGTTTGGGATCTGTGTGACTTGCCTTGGGCTTCCGCAAACGCTTCGGAACCTTCCTCAACGGAAACGCTCTCCTCCGGAACGTCGGAAACTAAAGAAATTAAACAAAATCAACAAAACAGTACAAAAACAAGCATAAGCAGTACATGTGGATATTTTTAACATGTAGATCTTGATTTTAGAAAAATTTAGCAACTTGAACCACCTGAAACGGATCTACGGTTATTTAGTTATGATTTTCCGAAGTTTTAATCTATTAGAAAATCGGAAAAAAGAAAAGAAAAAGGAGATGATGACGTCAGCATGACGTCATCCATGGCCGGCCGGCTAGGGTTAGCAAGCTCGCCAGCGATTGGATGGTCGGCCGCGGATTTGGAGAGCACCTACGCGTAGAGGACATCGAGATGAACCCGATGGTACTCACCACTACGTCAAACAACGAACGATGATGGCCGGCGACGAGGAGGATGGCGGCGGCGGCTCGGGTCGATGGCGACGGCGAGCTACGGCGGTCGGCGGCGAAAGAGGACGGGTGGCCAAGGTTCCCCTCACCACGGCGCACCTCTTGGCGACGGCGGCAAGCGGCGGCGACGGCGGAGGCGGCGTGGCGACGACGCCGAAGACGGCCGGCGGCGGCGGCGAGCTTGGCGCGTGTGGCGGCGGTGCTACGGGGCACGGGAGAGGACGGGAGAGAGGGCAAACGAAAGAAGGCGACGAGGGGAAGCTTTATATAAGCTTGGATTGAAGAGATCGAACTCCAAACGAGAGGAATCGACTCGGGAAAAATCCAAACTCGGTTTTAGGGATAAAATCAAAACGAACTCGATTCGGATAAAATACTCAACGGATTGCTCCGTTTCTTGAGGGGAAAGATAGAGGAGAACGAGAGGAACAAAACCCCTCAAAAACCCGGAGGATTCGGAGTCGGATTGAGGCGGATTTGGAGGCGGAAGGCGGCGCGGTCGGGCTCGGGCTCGGCTGCCGGCTGGAGGTAGGAGACGAATCCGACATGTGGGGCCCACATGTCGGTCTCCCGAGAGGAGGGGGGCGGCGGCGGCGGCTTGGGCCGGCGTGGGCCGGCTTAGGCGCGCGCGGGGAGAGAGAGTATTGGGCCAAAATCGGCCCAATAACCTAAAGGAGGGGTTTTTGAACTTTTTTGAATAAAACAATTTGTGAAATGTTGTTTCAATTATTAAAAATACTTCCCTTGCTCAAATAATTCCCAGAAAAATCTAGAAAATAGAGGAGCAAGCATAGTATTTAATAAAATTTTATCTAGCTCATTTTTATATTGAAAATTTTCCTAGAAAATTAGGGTTTAGCTTGTAGGCTTTTAAAATAATTCTAAAAATGATTTAAAATGTGCATTTTTAAATTTAGTCGATTTTTAGGGCGTGACAAACCTACCCCCCTTAAACGGAATCTCATCCTCGAGATTCAGAAGAACTGGCGAACAGATGAGAATGAGCTGACTTCAATTCATCTTCTCGCTCCCAAGTGGCTTTTTCTTCTGAATGATTACTCCACTGAACCTTGCAGAACCGTATAACGCGATTTCTGGTATTCCTCTCACTTACTTCCAAAATCCTGACTGGTTTCTCAACATAAGTTAAATCTTCTTAAAGCTCTATACGATCAGGATCCGCTTCCTCCGTGGGTACACGTAAACATTTCTTCAACTGAGACACGTGGAACACGTCATGTATTCCCGCCATTGACGAAGGCAACTCTAACTGATAAGCTACTTCACCTCTTCGACTCACAATCTTAAAAGGTCCCACAAAACGCGGTGCCAATTTCCCTTTGGTTTGGAAACGATGAACACCTCGTAATGGCGTAACCCGAAGGTATACATAATCTCCTTCTTCGAAAGCCAAATCCCTGCGACGATTGTCGGCATAGCTCTTCTGACGCGACTGAGCAACACGCAACCTTTCTTGGATAATCTTCACTTTTTCTTCTGCCTGTCGTAATATGTATGTCCCAAAAACTTGACGTTCACCGGTTTGATCCCAAAGAAGCGGCGTACGGCACTTTCGACCATATAATGCTTCATATGGAGCCATTTGCAAACTAGCTTGATAACTATTGTTATATGAGAATTCCGCGTACGGCAAATTCTTATCCCAACTTCCACCAAAATCTAGAACACAGGCCCTCAACATATCTTCTAAAATTTGGTTTACTCTTTCCGTCTGACCATCTGTTTGAGGGTGATAAGCAGTACTGAAATTCAAACGGGTACCCATCTCAACTTGTAATTTCTGCCAAAACTTCGAAGTAAACTGGCTACCTCTATCTGACACTATCTTCTTAGGAACACCATGCAAACATACCACTCTGGCCATGTATAACTCTGCAAGCTTATGCCCTGTATAGGTTGTTTTGACAGGTATGAAATGAGCGACTTTTGTCAACCTATCAACCACTACCCAAATTGAATCATGTCCTGCCGACGTTCTGGGTAAACCGGTTATAAAATCCATTCCTATTTCTTCCCACTTCCACTCTGGAATCTTCAACGGTTGTAACAGACCGGCTGGCTTCTGATGTTCTGCTTTGACCCGCTGACATACATCACATAGAGCCACATACTCTGCTATCTCACGTCGCATACTGGCCCACCAAAATTGTTGCTTTAAGTCTTGATACATCTTAGTGCTTCCAGGGTGAATGGAGTACAAAGTTTCATGAGCTTCTTTCATGATTGTATCCTTCAACTCCTTATTTTCTGGGACGCAAATTATTTCTCCTAACCACACAGTACCTTGCTCATCTTCTACATAACCGATGGCTTTACCTCTTCTCATGTTCTTTTTTATTTCCTGTATGTCAGGATCATTCACTTGAGCTTCTCTAACTTGATCAAACAGAGTAGGTTTAGCTTCTAAAGCGGCCACAAAACCTTTGCTGACTATTCCCAAGTTCAACTTTTCAAATTCTTGGCATAACTCCCAAGGTAAACGTCGACCTTCTGACATATTACAGTAACTTTTCCTGCTAAGGGCATCGGCTACAACATTTGCTTTCCCCGGGTGATAGTGGATTTCCATATCATAATCTTTAATCAACTCTAACCATCTTCGCTGACGCATGTTCAAATCAGGTTGAGTGAAAATGTACTTCAAACTTTTATGATCCGTATATATCTCTGTACGGTTACCAAAAAGATAATGACGCCAAATCTTCAATGCATGCACCACAGCTGCCAATTCTAGGTCATGCGTTGGGTAGTTATTCTCATGAGGACATAATTGCCTAGATGCATAGGCAACCACCTTTCCTTCTTGCATCAACACACAACCCAAACCGAGTCGGGATGCATCACAATACACTTGGAAACCTTTCCTCGAATCAGGCAAAATTAACACAGGCGCAGTCACTAGCCTTTTCTTTAGTTCTTGGAAACTTTGTTCACAACTCTCTGTCCACTTGTACTTCACTTCCTTTTGAAGCAGTCGAGTCATTGGTCTGGCGATCTTTGAAAAGTTCTCAATAAACCTGCGGTAATACCCTGCAAGTCCAAGGAAACTACGAATTTCTGAAACTGTCTTGGGTTGCTTCCAACTTAATACTGACTCCACATTGCTTGGATCTACTGCCACTCCTCCAGACGAGATAACATGACCAAGAAACTTCACTTCGGACAACCAAAATTCACATTTACTGAACTTGGCATAAAGCTGATGCTCACGTAGTTTCTCTAAAGCTAGACGAAGATGCTCTTCATGTTCTTCCTTCGTCTTGGAGTAAATGAGAATGTCATCAATAAACACCACGACAAACTTATCCAGATATTCCATAAACACCTTGTTCATCAGATTCATGAAAAAGGCGGGGGCATTAGTGAGTCCAAATGACATAACGGTACATTCGAACAAACCATACCGAGTTGTGAAGGCGGTCTTTGGTATATCTTCCTCACGGATTCGAAGTTGATGATATCCGGAACGGAGATCTATCTTGGAGAAAACTGTAGCACCTTTCAATTGATCAAACAGGTCATCAATTCTGGGTAGAGGATATTTATTCTTGATAGTTACCTCATTCAACGCTCGATAATCCACGCACATTCTCTGAGTATGATCTTTCTTCTCCACAAAGATGACTGGTGCTCCCCATGGCGAAGTACTGGGTCTGATGTATCCTTTCTGAAGCAAATCATCCACCTGTTTCTTCACCTCAGCTAACTCATTAGCTGCCATTCTGTATGGTCTCTTATGGATGGGGTTGGTTCCAGGTACCAAGTCTATCCGAAACTCTATATCTCTCTTAGGTGGCATACCTGGCAAATCCTCGGGAAACACGTCTGGGTAGTCTTGTACTATGGGAATCTCTTGTAGAACAACTTGGTTTAAGACCACACCGTGAGATTTAGGAGAGATCGCAAGGAAAGAAACTATTTCCCCATTGCTATTGGTTAAGGTCACCTTACGGTTGGCACAATCTATAACTCCTCTGTGACGAGATAACCAGTCCATCCCTAAGATAACATCTAGATCTTTGGATTCTAGCAAGATAAGCGAGGATGGGAAAGGAACTTCTTCTATTTCTATAGTAGCGGAAGGACAATACTGTGTCGAAAATACTTGATTGCCTGGGGTATTAACTAGTAAAGGTCTCCCAAGACTAACAACTTCCATCCCATGATTGCTTGCAAAACTTTTAGACAAAAAGGAATGTGTAGCACCGGAATCAAAAAGCACAGTTGCGGGTATAGAGTTAACAGGAAACGTACCCAAAACCACATCTGGTGCATTCTGAGCTTCTGCTGCTGCAACATGATTAACACGTGCCTTCGGTGCTGGAACATTGGAGTTGTTCGGGGCTGGAGCGTTCTTCACACGCCGAGGCTTAGGACACTTATCAGCATAATGTCCTGGATCACCACAATTGAAGCATATCACTGGCTTGCTTCCCTGTTCCTTCCTGACAGGCTGATTCTGAGCTGGAGTTGCTGCAGGACAGGCAACCACGTTGCGGTTGTCATTGCCACGATTACCAGTATTGTTGTTGTAGAACTGGCGTTGGGGACGGACAACTGATGAAGATCCTCCTTGAGGGTACGGTAGAGCTTGAGGTCCAGTAACGAGACGCGGCCTCTGGTTACTGCCCTGTTGTGCCTTGAATTGGGCAGCCCTGCGCTTCTTCTGCTTCATACGGTTATACTTGTCTTCCTGACGAATCGCCTTGTCCACCAACTGCTGGAAATCCCGGAAATCCGTAGACATCAAGGCATAAGACAACTCATCATTCAGTCCCTCCAAAAACTTCTCCTGATGTTCCTCATCGGTACGAACATCCTCTGGGGCATAGCGAGCTAAACGGTTGAAATCATGGAGGTACTCGGTGACTGAACGAGATCCCTGGTTGAGTGCTCTAAATTCTCTCTTCTTTAGAGCTACAACGCCTGCTGGTATGTGCGTCTTCTTGAAAGCAGTCGTGAATTCCTGCCACGTAATAGGCTCTCCTTCAACCCTGCCTTGGCGAAAATGATCCCACCATTCAGCAGCAGGTCCATGCAACTGATGCGAAGCAAAAGAAACTTTCTCCTGTGTCGCGACCGGGAAAATTGCCTTTTCCCGAACGCGAGTGCATTAATCCCCGTCCCAGGAAAAGCCGGGGTACACCAAACAAACATGATACAAAAGGCACATCTTTATTATATCGATAATATTTACATTATTACAAAGGCGCTTCAGGCCTGACAATCAAAAATAAACAGCAGCGGACTAGCGGGCCTACGGCTCCATCTTCACAGGCGCTCAACTGGGGTATAAGCCAGGACTCCATCTAAGACATCTTCTCCAAAGCTTCTCTTACTGAAGGGGGGGGGGAGAAAGGTAGAGCAAGAATGAGTACAACCACAGTACTCAGCAAGCCACACCGGAGATGCATAATTAATGCAAGGGAGTACAAGGGGATAATAATATAGGGGTTAAGTTTTTGCAGTAAACAGCATTTAAAAGTCACTTAGTTGCCCAAAGCCATTTTATAAAGATGATCCTAGGGCTACACAAAATTATTAATCAAGGCCGTGAACCCACACGAGCCTGCCTTAACCCAAGGCCTACGATGATTCAGACCGAACTGGCAACCCGACCCTGGGTCCCAGCTCGTCCCAAGCCAACCCAGGCCAACCATTCCACATTTTAGTTGTTGAGCAAATTTTAAGAATTAAAACACTGACTTGGGTACATTGCTCGGCTTGCCCATAACCGAGGGCGCGGCTATTCGAATAGATTATACTCTGATCAGAGGTGTACATCTTTACCCACAAGACACATCTTCCTCACGTGCAACCACGTGCCACATACCACCACGGTATACAGACGGAAGACGTGACATAGTTTCCAACCCATCCTAGCCATAGACAAGAGTACCGACCCAATCCCACCTACGGCCGGAACCCCCGGGACAGGCAGGCAGGACTGAGCCCCCAGCAGCAGGACACCGGCCCTGTGCCATGACATCTCGACTACCGGGCCGCAGCTCGTGTAGCCTTCATTTGCCCTGGAGAATGTCCATCGACCCCCGACTTCATCCATCTCCATCCGTGTACTTTTGTTTATAACCAGACTGAGCCACAAACTAAGCCTTACCCACTAGACATGTGGAAGTACGGTAGTGCTTTGCAACAGAGGCCCGAGCTTAATCCTTATAGTGGCCGGGGTGCTACTTCCCACAACTGGCATGCACCCAAACCCCACCGAAAACAGGTTTTAGGGGTTTTGAAAGAGGAAGAGAGGTGTATGTCCAATTCCACCATAATCCAACAATTCCATAGTGTCCAGGTGATATGAATATTCCCAAAGTCTAAAGTTATAAAATCACCTAATATTGCCTAATTAATCAGCGAAGCATCTACCTAAATTCATACTAGTGGAACCATGAATAGAATCCCACTAGTTGGGGTTTTGTTTATTCTAGGGTGAACAAGGAAATAATAACAACAACAATAATAAGGTCATAACAAAGGTAAATAGGCATGGCTAGATAAAACAGTGATAACGCGGGAATTTAAATAAAGCGATAATGCAATAATTTAAATCAAAGTAATTTTATAGACTGGGATTCAATATGCTCAAGGATGATGTGACTTGCCTTGCTCGGAGAGAACGGCCTTCCGAACCTTCGGCGACGACCGCGAACCACGCCTCGGGAACCTCCGGAACGACAGAAGCTACGCGGAGCACACAAGCAAAGCTACAAGCCTATAAAGAAGCAATAACAATACATAAAAAGAAAGCACAGGGTTCTTTAGGTTATAACAAACATTAGGAGACTTGAACAGGTCGATTCAGAGTTCGTATGACCAAGATATGATCATCCGAAGTTTAATGCTGTTATATGGAGATTTGCGGATTATTATAATTAAGCTTTGCAATTATAAAACATGTGTAAGCGCTAGCCTGGAAAAGACAGGAAGGCTGCGCTGTTGACATGCGGACCCCAAATGTCAACCTAAAGGACCCCGGTAGACCGAGTACACAGAGACGGTCCACGGGTCGACGGAAGCGGACCCCGTGTGTCAACCGAGGCGAGTGGCCGACAAACGGACTCCACTAGACACCACACGGGTTGCACACGTGGAAACCACGCGGCTACCGAGCGGGCACACTAACGCGGACACTACACGGTCACCATCCGCACGCGTGAACGACTACCGACACCGGTACACGGGTACCGGGGCCGACAACCGCACAACGAGCACGGGCGACACCGAAAGGACGAGGACGGGACAGCGAGGGAGAGGGAACCTTACCACCACGCGACGAGGCGTGGGAACGACAACGACAAACGGGCGCGGCGGAGACGGACGGCGAGGGAACGACTTCGGCGGCGATCCTTGAACGAAGGCGAGACACGGCCGGCACTAGGCTTGACGACGCGGAGCCGAGGACGAAGACGATGATGGGGCTGCGGCGGCTCGCTTGACGAACGCGGACGACGGACGAGAACGGCTCGACGGAGGGACGAACGCCACAACGACTGGGAACGACGGGAGGACGACGACGACGACGACCGGGGCCGGCGAGGAGACGATGAGGGCAGCCGGCAGCGGCTGCGCGGGGACGAGGACGGCGTGGAACACGCCGCAGCGATGCCGACGACGGAGGCGGCGCCGCGAGATGACGAGCCGGCGAGGAGGAACGATGACGACGACGACGAACACCGGCGGGGTTCGGTCGAAGGGGAGGCGAGGCCGAGGGCGTCCTTGCCGCTGCGATGCCGGAGGTGAAGACGGCGATGTCGGCCGGCGCACTGGCACGGCGAAAGGGGCCGCCGGAGTGGGTGCCGACGAGACCGAGGAAGAGGCGGCGCGCGTGACGGCGGTGTTCCGGCGAAACCGAGGAGCAGCCGGAGGAGAGGGCGATGCAGCGACGCCGAGGGAGGTGGTGGCGACGTCGGCCGGCGCACGGGAAACGCGACAGTGGCGGCCGGAGGTGGAACAGTGGCGGCAACGCCACTGTTTTGCCGGCGAGAACGCGTCTCCGGTGTTTTCCCCGCGAAACGGATGGTTGACCGAGGGAGAGGGGGTGGCTGCGAGGCCGAGGGAGAAGACGGCGCGGCCGGACGGCGCACGGGCGAGGCGGGAGAGGCGGCTGGAGGCGGCCGGCGCGGAGAAAAGAGAAGGGCGACGGCGGGAACGTAGCTCCGGGGGTCACCGCGCGAAACGGAGGGCAGGCCGGCGAAGAGGAGGTGGCGGCGACGCTGGAGGAGGCGACGGCACGGCCGGCCGGTGCGCGGGCGAGGCGGCACAGGCGGCTGGAGGCGGCCGGCGGCGTGGGAGAGAGAGGAGGGCGGCGGGGAGGTGGCTAGGGACCACGGGAGAGCTCGGGAGGAGACTAAAACGGTAGAACGCAAAGAGGGGGTTCTATTTTATAGGATGGGGGAGGGAGCCGGGCACGGGAGAGGGCGGAACGGCGACGGGAATGGCGGCCGGCGGCCATGGTTGGTGGCCGGAGAAAACGCGGGCGTTCCCGGCGATTGGGGGCGCCATTCAAGGGGGAAATTGGGGGGAATTGAAGAGGAATCAATGGGGATTAAAACCCCCTAATCAATTTTGGAATTAACCAAGTGAATCAAGCGGATTTGGAGGAGGGAGCGAGCTAGGGTTCGCACGGGGAAGAGAGAAGCCGGGCGGTGGCTGGAGGAAGAAGGCGACGGCGGCCTGACGCGTGGGCCCCACGCGGGGCGCGCGCTCAGCGCGCGTGCGGCGCGCGTGCGCACTCGGCTGGCTCGGGCAGGGGGCGCCGCTCGGGTTGGGCCGGGCGGCCGGCCCAGGAGGAGAGGAGGGGAAGGCGGCCTGGGCCGGGCAGGCCGGGTGTCACGACCGGAAATAACCCAACGGGCGTTCCTGACGTGCGTGCATTAATCCTTGTCCCAGGAGGCAAGGTACACCAAAAGTTGATACAATTCAGAGTTTAACAAGCGGAAGCGTAAATAGTTAACTTATTACATGGGCAGCGAAGGCCCAGCCAATTTCTTTTCGAATTTTAATTAATTCTATTATTCCTTTTAGAAAATGATTTTTATTTCGGGATGAATTTATCAGGACGTGACATCCTGCTCAGTATACTGGATCAAATCCAACTTCTTCTCCACCGCATGCAGCCAATCTCTTGCTTCTACTGGATTGGTGGTGCTTGAAAAGGTAGGGGGTCTCACACGTAAGAAATCTGCCAGCTTGTTTTGGGGAGGTGGGGGTGGATTCTGGTTTTGATTATTTGCCTGCTGATTCTGTGCCTGCTGCACTAACAGATTGATCAGTTGTGTTTGTTGCGCCAGAATCTGAGCTAGCGTGGGATCTCCTCCATTGTTAGTAGCTCCACTTCCACTTCCACTTCCACTTCCGGTGCGCGTGTTCACCATCTGACGATAAGCAGAGACAACAGGAAAGAACGACAGAGAGACACCCTTAGAACGGAGTTATTTAATTAATTTAAATTCTATATTGCTCTTAACTGTGTATGATTACATTTAAGTTGCATTAACACTATCTCACCAACTATCATACACTCTGACAAGCAAAAGAACTAGACTCATGCTGTTACATCCCACCAATGATGTAAACAACAACTAAAACCCACACACTAACAAGCAAACATAAACAAGCAATCTAACACAACGAACTACGGCAACGATCTAACTAAGCGACTACTCCCGCCTTGCGTCGGAACGAAGCGATGGATCTTCTTCCTCTGGAGTAGCTGGCTCTCTTTCTTCAGGGTCTTCCTCTTCTTCCTCATCACTTATGATGTCGATGACAGGTTCAGCACGATCGGGCACAGCTTCACCCATCACGCGAATCTTCGAAGCTAACTGGAGACGAGGTGGCGGACAGGTTCTCTTTCTTGGAGTGAGGCGAAGCTTGGGTGTTGGTGGCAGCGTTTCCCCTTTAAGTTCAGCTAATTCCTTCTGTAGACGGTACACCTTGCTCTCCAACTTGCAAATCTTGCCTCGATTCCAATTTTCCCTGTCATGAGCTGCTTTGTCTCGCTCCACACTTACTGCATCCATAGCACTAAGCATATGCACCACATGCATAAGAGTGGCACTCTCTTCACCATCAGGACAGGTATAGGTTCCATAGTCTTGACCATGAGGCTTGTGAGGATGATACTGGAAAGCTGATGAATCCAACTCTTCTTCAAAGTGTTGGCGCAACTCTCCAATGGCCACCAAAGCTGCTTCTTGACAAGCATGGCAGTACGATCTTCCTCCAGCTTAAAACTTAAAAGACGGAAGGTCTTCACTATCACTAGCCAACGTCACACGAACACGACATTTCTCCTCATCGGGGTCATGGGAAATCTGGCGATACTCAGGAGCAACTTCATAGCCTACCTCAAAAGCCATCAACCTCAGCTCCCTGACGAATCCTAACACCTCGATCAAATTTCTCGGTGAATGGGGCGGCATCTAAAGAAACATGGAAGAGAAGAATTAATGCATATTTTTCTAAGTTAGCTGCACCAACTAGACTTAACTGATTTTTTTGACCAAAAAGGAAGAAAATAAAAGAAAAGACACATACAAAGCTATTTTAGAAATATTTTTAGAATTTAACTTTTTGGACAGAGACAAAGAATTTTTTTTTGACAAGTAACTAAAATAAAACTAAAATACTTATGATCTATTATAAGCACGGTACAGTGTCACCATAACAAGGATGAGTAGTACTAGTGCTAACATGATTAAATCGATACCATAATAAATGTACAGTGCCGACTAATCAAGAAGGTTTGGTAAAGAGAGAAAGAAACATTTTGAGAAGAACAACTTTTTGCTTTTAAAAGAAAAGAAATTGAATTAAATAAATTTTGTGCATAACCTTGCATGTGCTTCCAACTTAATTAATTTGTAAGAGAATAGAGAAGAGCAGTTCTATTTTTTTTTCAAAATATTTTGAAGGCTACTTAAGGTTTACCATTTGGCTTATCCTAAGGTCAAGGTGGCTCTGATACCAACTTGTCACGCCCGGAATTTCTATCCAAAATTCCAAACGCTTACATGTGTGTTAAACCCTCGTCCAGGAATCAACCGAGGCACACAATGACAATTTGATAATAGAGTACAAATAATTAACTATTTAATATTCGCAAATAATAAATTATTACAGAGGTGGATAGTTCCTCTCAAAGAAAATAACATTCTACGCAGCGGAAAATAAAACTATAACAAACTACGGAACAACTATGGCGACTCCACTCCACAGGCAACTTAACCAGAACAAGCCTACTCCTCCAGGTCATCACCTTCACTGAGATACTCCTCTTCTGATGAATGAATATTGCAAGAATGAGCATATGACATAATCAACAAGCCACACAGCAAATATGCAAGTGCACAGGATAACAAAGGATGGCATAATATAGCTCATTTGCAGAAAACAGCATTTAATAAACATTTAAGAGAATAGTAAAACAGTTGAATAATTAATCAATATTAAACAAACACCATACAACACACCCATGTTGCATAGGCCCAACCACATTTGATCAACCAACCCCAGTTGAACAAATTTAACCTCCAAACCAAGAATTAACCATTCCAAACCAGGAATTAAATTAATTACCACATAATTACCATTGATGAGTAGTGTGAGACTAATCACGAAAAACATTGCTCAACTCACCCATAACCGCGGGTACGGCTATTTGAATAGTTTAAACTCTAATCAGAGGTGTACCACTGTACCCACAAGACACAACCCCACATCATGTCACCATGTGCCTCAATACCACCACGGTACCTCGGAAAGGAGTCGTGACAATACCCCTCGCACAACATAACCCATTACAGTGCACCTTTCCTGGATCATAATCACCCCCTTTAAAACAAGGCATAGACTCCCCAGCGACCCCCATGGACTTCTCGCCACTTCTCAGTCTGGCACACTATAATGAATCACGCTATACAAAAGATAAAGCCGTTGCCCACGCTGGCTTGTGGTTGGCACGATAAATGTTTCATAACAGTAGCTCGCGAACCGGTCCTTAATTGTCATGAGCACAACCATCAAAACCATATGCTCACAACCCACCATATCCAAGTTTTAATTATCAATTAATTAACATCACACGATTTACCATCGTGAGCTACCATTGATTGTAACCCTAATTAATAATAATAATAATGTAATATAATTTATATTTAACCCCTTTAGTTAGCTAATGTTTCTAAGCATGGCTATGCAAACACATATATAGCATTTAGCTGAACCAATCAAATATATAAGGTTCATGCTAATCAAATTATAACCCATAGGAAAATAAAGTCATCTTCGACCATTAATTAACTGGGAAAGGTTCACCACCCGATGACATTCGAAAACAATGCATAGTTGAAATAAAATAATAGCTTTAAACGGGATCAACATGCTCAAAGGGTTGTTTGGGATCTGTGTGACTTGCCTTGGGCTTCCGCAAACGCTTCGGAACCTTCCTCAACGGAAACGCTCTCCTCCGGAACGTCGGAAACTAAAGAAATTAAACAAAATCAACAAAACAGTACAAAAACAAGCATAAACAGTACATGTGTATATTTTTAACATGTAGATCTTGATTTTAGAAAAATTTAGCAACTTGAACCACCTGAAACGGATCTACGGTTATTTAGTTATGATTTTCCGAAGTTTTAATCTATTAGAAAATCGGAAAAAAGAAAAGAAAAAGGAGATGATGACGTCAGCATGACGTCATCCATGGCCGGCCGGCTAGGGTTAGCAAGCTCGCCGGCGATTGGATGGTCGGCCGCGGATTTGGAGAGCACCTACGCGTAGAGGACATCGAGACGAACCCGATGGTACTCACCACTACGTCAAACAACGAAAGATGACGGCCGGCGACGAGGAGGATGGCGGCGACGGCTCGGGTCGACGGCGACGGCGAGCTACGGCGGTCAGCGGCGAAAGAGGACAGGCGGCCGAGGTTCCCCTCACCACGGCGCACCTCTTGGCGACGGCGGCAAGCGGCGGCGACGGCGGAGGCGGCGTGGCGACGACGCCGAAGACGGCCGGCGGCGGCGGCGCTACGGGGCACGGGAGAGGACGGGAGAGAGGGCAAACGAAAGAGGGCGACGAGGGGAAGCTTTATATAAGCTTGGATTGAAGAGATCGAACTCCAAACGAGAGGAATCGACTCGGGAAAAATCCAAACTCGGTTTTAGGGATAAAATCAAAACGAACTCGATTCGGATGAAATACTCAACGGATTGCTCCGTTTCTTGAGGGGAAAGATAGAGGAGAACGAGAGGAACAAAACCCCTCAAAAACCCAGAGGATTCGGAGTCGGATTGAGGCGGATTTGGAGGCGGAAGGCGGCGTGGTCGGGCTCGGGCTCGGCTGCCGGCTGGAGGTAGGAGACGAATCCGACATGTGGGGCCCACATGTCGGTCTCCCGAGAGGAGGGGGCGGCGGCGACGGCTTGGGCCGGCGTGGGCCGGCTTAGGCGCGCGCGGGGAGAGAGAGTATTGGGCCAAAATCGGCCCAATAACCTAAAGGAGGGGTTTTTGAACTTTTTTGAATAAAACAATTTGTGAAATGTTGTTTCAATTATTAAAAATACTTCCCTTGCTCAAATAATTCCCAGAAAAATCTAGAAAATAGAGGAGCAAGAATAGTATTTAATAAAATTTTATCTAGCTCATTCTTATATTGAAAATTTTCCTAGAAAATTAGGGTTTAGCTTGTAGGCTTTTAAAATAATTCTAAAAATGATTTAAAATGTGCATTTTTAAATTTAGTCGATTTTTAGGGCGTGACAATGCACCCATGATGAATGGGTTATACATTGTGAATCTTGATGGATGTTCAGTCTATAACATTAATGCAAAAAGGCAATGTCTTAATGATTTAAATCCCACTTTTATTTGGCATTGTCGCTTGGGTCATATAAATGAGAAACACATGGAGAAGCTTCATAGAGATGGACTTCTACACTCTTTTGATTTTCAATCATTTGAGACATGCGAATCTTGTTTACTTGGCAAAATGACAAAGGCACCTTTCATGGGTCAAAGTGAAAGGGCAAGTGAACTATTGGGATTAGTACATACTGATGTATGTGGACCAATGAGCTCAACTGCCAGAGGTGGTTTTGGGTACTTTATTACCTTTACCGATGACTTTAGTAGATATGGTTATGTCTACTTAATGAGGCATAAGTCTGAGTCCTTTGAAAAGTTCAAGGAATTTCAGAATGATGTACAAAATCATTTGGGCAAGACAATCAAGTATCTACGATCTGATCGTGGTGGAGAGTACTTGAGCCTTTAATTTCGCAATCATCTAAAGGAGTGTGGAATTGTTCCACAACTCACTCCGCCAGGAACGCCTCAGTGGAATGGGGTGTCTGAACGGAGGAATCATACATTGTTGGACATGGTGCGATCAATGATGAGCCAAATTGATCTGCCACTAAGCTTTTGGGGTTACGCCCTAGAGACAGCTGCGTTCACACTAAACAGGATTCCATCAAAATCAGTGGATAAGACACCATATGAGATATGGACAGGGAAGCGTCCCAGTTTGTCTTTCCTAAAGATTTGGGGCTGTGAGGTCTATGTAAAACGTTTGCAATCGGACAAACTCACACCTAAATCAGATAAATGCTTCTTTGTGGGGTATCCTAAGGAAACGAAAGGATATTATTTTTATAATCGGGAAGAGGGCAATGTGTTTGTCGCCCGACACGGTGTTTTCTTGGAAAAAGAGTTTATTTCAAGAAAAGATAGTGGGAGCATGGTGCAACTTGATGAAATTCAGGAAACACCGGAAAATGCTTCAACATCCACACAACCACAACAAGCTGAGCAAGATGTTCAACAGGTTGTACAAGTTGTTGTTGAACCAGTTTTGGAAGCACCGGCTTCACGAAGGTCCGGAAGGATACGGCATACACCTGCGAGGTATGCATTGTTAACTACAGGACAACGTGATATATTGTTGTTAGACAACGATGAACCTACTACCTATGAGGAAGCAATGGTGGGACCAGACTCTGAGAAATGGCTTGGAGCCATGAAATCCGAAATAGAATCCATGCATGTCAATCAAGTTTGGAACTTGGTTGATCCACCTAATGGTGTAAAAGCCATTGAGTACAAATGGGTCTTTAAGAAAAAGACAGATGTAGATGGAAATGTTCACATCTATAAGGCACGATTGGTGGCGAAAGGTTTCAGACAAATTCACGGTGTTGATTATGATGAAACTTTCTCGCCAGTCGCCATGCTAAAATCTATTCGAATTGTTTTAGCGATTGCTGCCTATTTTGACTATGGGAAAACAGCTTTCCTCAATGGAAATCTCAATGAGGATGTGTACATGATACAACCCAAGGGATTTGTTGATCCACAATCAGCTAAAAAGATATGCAAATTGTAGAAATCCATTATGGGTTGAAGCAAGCATCTCGGAGTTGGAATATTCATTTTGATGAAGTAGTCGAGGCGTTGGGCTTTGTCAAAAACGAAGAAGAGCCTTGTGTATACAAGAAGATTAGTGGGAGCGCACTGGTGTTTCTAATCCTATATGTAGATGACATATTATTGATTGGGAATGATATTCCTATGCTTGAATCCATTAATACATCGTTGAAAAATAGTTTTTCAATGAAGGACTTAGGGGAAGCAGCATATATTCTGGGCATAAGGATCTACAGAGATAGATCAAAGAGGCTAATTGGATTAAGCCAGAGTACATACATTGACAAGGTGTTGAAGAGGTTCAACATGCAAGATTCTAAGAAAGGTTTCTTACCGATGTCACATGGCATTAATCTTGGCAAAAATCAATGTCCTCAAACGACTGGTGAGCGAAACAAGATGAGTGTGATTCCGTATGCCTCGGCAATCAGATCCATCATGTATGCTATGCTATGTACACGTCCAGATGTTTCATATGCACTTAGTGCAACAAGCTGATACCAATCAGATCCAGGTGAGAGTCACTAGATAGCTGTGAAAAATATCCTGAAGTACTTGAGAAGAACTAAGGATATGTTCCTAGTCTATGGAGGATAGGAAGAGCTCGTTGTAAATGGTTACACTGGCGCAAGCTTCCAAACTGACAAAGATGATTTTAGATCGTAGTCTGGATTTGTGTTCTGCCTAAATGGAGGCGCTGTGAGTTGGAAGAGTTTCAAGAAAGATACAGTGGCTGATTCTACAACAGAAACCGAATACATTTCCGCTTCGGAAGTAGCAAAGGAGGCTGTTTAGATAAAGAAATTTGTTTCTCAACTAGGTGTGATGACTAGCGCTTCTAGCCCTATAGACCTCTATTGCGATAATAGTAGTGCCATTGCGCAAGCCAAGGAGCCTAGATCACATCAAAAGTCCAAACACATTTTACGGCGGTATCACCTCATTCGCGAGATAGTGGGTAGAGGAGATGTGAAGATATGCAAAATACATATGGATTTGAATGTTGTAGATCCGTTGACAAAGCCACTCCCTCAGCCTAAGCATGAGGCACACATTAGGGCAATGGGTATAAGATACATTCATGATTGACTCTAGTGCAATGCCTTAGAGGCAATCATAGAGATGATTATATCACATACTATGTTTACATATTTATCCGACATTGTTCCTTGAAATAGATAACTCATTATTGGTTAATGAATATGTGATTCTTTCATGAGACTCTTTATGTTGTTTGTTACTATTTCTAAAGAATCCCTGATCAAATATCATATGTGGAACAAATATGTTTATATGATCAGCACATGTATTAATTGATGATCATGTCTCAAGGATCATGGTATAGAGATACCAAATTAATAATGTGGACATATGTTGGTGAACATGTTGTTGGATAGACCCAACATGAGACACTGCAAGAGCCATATGTGTTGTGTCATCAGTGATCTCATTTAGTGTTGGCGTTGAATCCTTAGACCTGAGATTATCATGGTTCCCAACATGTGTAGTAGCTTACTTAGGGACTGCTAAACGCTACTCCGTAATTGGGTAGTTATAAAAGTAGTTTTTGGGTATGCTATGAAACATGTAGTGGGATATGAATAATCAAGATGGGATTTGCTCCTCCTATGGAGAGATATCTCTGGGCCCCTCGATGTTGTAGATTATGGAAGTGCATGGCCATGTCAAAGGTGATTGAGGAGTCAATCACAAGTTATATAATCTATCAACAGGTTCGAGCGAATGATTGAGCTATTAGAGGATGGCACATATCTAGCCTTGAGCTTAATCGATATCGTGAGGCAAAGGGGTTCATACATGTATACACTAGAGGTTCAGCCGATATGATCTTTATGTATGCCTGGTGGGTCAATACGTTCTGCTGGGGGCCGCTGTTGACGCGTGCACCGAAAAGGAGTTTTCTGTCGCGACCGAGAAAAATACATTTTCCCGAACGCTAGTGTATTAATCCCCGTCCCAGGAAAAGCCGGGGTACAACACACAAACATGATATAAAAGACACATCTTTATTATATCGATAATATTTACATTATTACAAAGGCACTTAAGGCCTGACAATCAAAAATAAACAGCACGGACTAGCGGGCCTACGGCTCCATCTTCACAGGCGCTCAACTGGGGTATAATCCAGGACTCCACCTAAGACTTCTTCTCCAAAGCTTCTCTTACTGAAGGGGGGGAAATATAGAGCAAGAATGAGTACAACCACAGTAGCAAGCCACACCGGCAGATGCATGATTAATGCAAGGGGGTACAAAGGGTAATAATATAGGGGTTAAGTTTTGCAGTAAACAGCATTTAAAAGTCACTTAGTTGCCCAAAGCCATTTTATAAAGACGATCCTAGAGCTACGCAGTGTTATTAAACAAGGCCATGAACCCTCACGAACCTGCCTTCACCCAAGGCCTACGATGATTCGGACCGAACTGGCAACCCGACCCTGGGTCCCAGCTCGTCCCAAGCCAACCCAGGCCAACCATTCCACATTTTAGTTGTTAAGCAGGTTTTAAGAATTAAAACACTAACTTGGGTACATTGCTAGGCTTGCCCATAACCGAGGGCGCGGCTATTCGAATAGATTATACTCTAATCGGAGGTGTACATCTTTACAACACAAGACACATCTTCCTCACGTGTAACCACGTGCCACATACCACCACGGCATACGGACGAAAGACGTGACATATTTCCCAACCCATCCTAGCCATAAACAAGAGTACTGACCCAACCCCACCTACGGCCCGAACCTCCGGAACAGACAGGCAGGATTGAGCCCCTAGCAGCAGGACACCAGCCCTGTGCCATGACATCTCGACTACCGAGCCGTAGCTCGTGTAGCCTTCATTTGTCCTAGAGATGTCCATCGACCCCCGACTTCGTCCATCTCCATCCGTGTACTTTTGTTTATAACCAGACTGAGCCACAAACTAAGCCTTACCCACTAGACATGTGGAAGTACGGTAGTGCTTTGCAACAGAGGCCCGAGCTTAATCCTTATAGTACCCGAGGTATGACAAACAAAACCCAACCACGCACCTCGAGCCCAGCCTAAAACCATTTTGGGGGTTTTGAATAGAGGGGGAGGTGTGTGTCCAATTCCAACATAAGCCAACCATTCCATAGTGTCCAAATGATATGAGAATTCCCAAAGTCTAAAGTTATAAAACCACCTAATGTTGCCTAATAAATCAGCGAAGCATCTACCTAAATTCATACTAGTGGGACCATGAATAGAGTACCCACTAGTTGGGGTTTTATTTATTCTAGGGTGAACAAGGTAATAATAACAATAGCAATAATAATAAGGTCATAACAAAGGTAAATAGGCATGGCTAAATAAAACAGTGATAACGCGGGAATTTAAGTAAAGCGATAATGCAATAATTTAAATCAAAGTAATTTCATAAATTGGGATTCAATATGTTCAAGGATGATGTGCCTTGCCTTGCTCGCTTTCCCAAACGTCGGCTTCAACCTCCACGAAGAGCGGATCTTCCGAAGCTGCAGCGTCTACACGACCAACGGAAAAGAAAAAGGCTTTTACTCTAATAAACTCCATATAATGAGCAGGAACAAAGTACAAAAATGGGTTCTTGACTTCTTAAGGAAAAATTAGAGACTTGAACGGTCCAATTCTGAGTTCAAATGGCCAAGTTATGGCCATTTGAAGTTTATATGCTCTTTAAATGAATATTTACGAATTTCTTCATTTAAATTTTAATTTAAAAAGGGTTTATTGCGTCAGCCGATGGGGGAGGGGGCGCGCGGACCGGGTCCACGGGAGTGGGGCCCACGCGGCAGCCTCACGGTCCATGGTGGACCGGGTGCACCCGGGCTCACACGGGCCGGCGCCGTGGGCCCCACACGTCAGCCGCACCCGAGGGCGCGGGCGGCTGACGGCCGAGCCCCACGCGGCAGCCACTCGGCGCGCCCGAGGGCGGCCATGCCGGCGCGGTTGGCGGGAGGCGGCGCGCCCGCGCCCCGATAGTCGCCGCCGGCAACCACCGGCGCGGCGGAGCGGCAGCCGAGAGAGGGGAGGGAAGGAGGAAACGAGGTGGCGGTCCACGGCTCACCCCGGGGCGACGGCGGCGACGGAGGAGGCGGCCGGAGCGGAGGGAGGCGGCGGCGCGGCTCGGGTCGACGGGGATGGCGACGCTCCGGCAGTCGGCGACCGAAACGGAGAGGTGGACGAGGTCGGCGAGGATGCGGCGAAGCCGAAGGAGGCGGCGCAGAGGTGGGAGGAGGTCCGGGGCGACGGCGGCGGCGGACCGGAGCTCGGCGGCGACAGCGGAGAGAGAGAGCGACGTCGCGAGCTCGAATCCGGCGAGGAGGAAGGGCGGCGAGAGGCGGAAACGGACGGGGGAGGCACGGGGAGGGTTTAAATAGGGTTGGAAGGGGGAGAGGGCGGCCGGAGGGAAAGGAAACCGGAGCGGAAGGTCCGGCCGCCATCAATGGCGCCGGCGGGATTAGGGAAGGGGTTTCCAAACGAATCCAAGGGAGAGAGGGAGGGAAAATTAGGGGAAAGGGAGAGGGAATCACGGGGAATAATTCCCCCCTATTGATTGCACGCGGGGACGACGGGATGCGGCGGATTCGGCGGCGGTGGCGGCGCTTGGCGCGGGCGGAGCGGAGGGAGCGACGGGAGGTCGGGGATGACGGGTGGGCCCCACACGTCAGTGAGGGTGGCGGGTGGGCCCGCCTGTCAGCGGCACGCGTGCGGGGAGGGGCCGAGTGGGCCGCGGGGAGAGGAGAGAGAGGGAGAGGGAGAGAGGACTTTGGCCGCGGGCCGAGAGAGAGAGAGGGAGGACTTTGGGCTAGACTTGGCCCAAAGGGAGGAGGGGGATTATTTTTAGCTTTTTCTTTTTAATAAACTTTGATAATTTTTGTTGTTGCTTAATAAATATTTTTGGTGCTATGAAAATTCAAGTAAAATTTGAGGGCTCCTTTTAGACCAAGGAGAATTTAACAAAAATTCTCTGGCTACATTCGAAATTTTCTTGTACGTATTTTAGTGTTTGCCAATTTCTTTTCGAATTTTAATTAATTATATTATTCCTTTTAGGGAATGATTTTTATTTCGGGATGAATTTATCAGGACGTGACATTTTCGGATTACAGCCGAGTATACATGAACCTACAGGGTCGCACGCTTAATGGGCCGGAATAAGGGGATTGGATGGAGATCCAATATGAGCTTAATTCGGATAGGGATCCGAATAGGAGTCCTACGGGCCTTGGAGGCCCGAGTGATGGATCCTATATATTCGTGAGGGGTGTGACTGGTGGAGGCATTGCATCACGTGAGAAACCCTAGCCGTCACTTCCCTCCCCGAGCAAAACTCTAGCCGCGCGCGGGTGCTAGCACATCTGTGCGTGGCGTTCCGTCCCTGTATGTGTGGATACCGGTAGAGGCGCCGTGAGTTTGCGGTGCTGATCAGGGTGGGAGTATGGCGAGAAGAACGCACGAGGAGGAGAAGGTCGAGCCGGTGCGATCAACTACTTTCTCTACATCGACGTGCGCTACTTCGCGAGAATTACTTCGACTTCTTAGCGCCTTTTTCCGCTGCGCAGCGCGTCGAGTGGTAACGATTTATGATCTAATACTTGCATGATTCCTGGTTTATGCAATAGAAAATTTTGATTTATGCTATCGTAGCCTACGCGTATCCCAACACATAGCACATGATGCATTGCTGCCAAACAGGTCTATTGTACTAAACCCAGCCCATATGACACATGCCGGCGAACTCCCCCTCTAAAAAGTTACCGAGGCAAAAAGAAACGAAAAAAAACTAAATAGAGAGACATATTGTTCCGCTTGCACCACCGGTATACCGCTACTTTGATCTTAAAAAACTGAATACACTCTAACACCCAATAGGGGATACCTGTCCAATTTTGATGAGGGTGAAATGTTAAGTATAGTTTGTTTTTACTTCAACATTTTTTAAGTGTAAATATGATACTATCTACCAATTGGCAACGTCTAGAGTCGTATTTTTAAACATTTAACACCGTTTTCATGTTAAATTATTATTTTCCTATTCTTTTTTAATTTTTATCATGAGATTTTGTATCTTATTAAGTTTATTATAGCGTGAAATCTGTTAAATAACTAACAATTTATTTTATTTCTTCTCTCACCAACTACTGATATTCCCTACTGCCCTGGCAGGGAGCACCACTGGGAATAGAGCAGCAGCCAGCTCCTTTTTATTTTTTTTATCAGCCCAGGTGAATAAAAACGGCACAGGCCTAGGCATGGCCCAAATCGCATGCGTGGCTGCCCTGGAATACCGCTCGAAGGGGCGAGAAGATGTGCGCTAGCGCGTTAAAAAGCAATTTTTTACCATCGTAATTTGCATATTTATCTTAACCTTTTTTAATCAAGCAGAACCGTAGAAGGATTAGGAGGCCACATGGCACGATTTTAGAGGAGGTAATCCTGGAACCAGGTAGTGCCACGTGGCCCTATAAGAGGCCCGAGATCTCACCCTGAAATCGTATATAAAGATTTCTTTTATTATCCGGATGTCATCCACTATTATGGTTCTCATCAACCACAAATTGTCTTGATGCACAACAAGTATATCCATATTAATTCATTCTTAATGCTCTTTCATTTAAACACGAATTTTATATTGATCTACATTATTATTTTTATTTATCCATGACACTATGACCAATGCAAATTGTCAAGGCTATGGATACCACATAACTGATAGTAGTTGACTAAATCTCGGCAGGACCCACCACATACCATGTCTTATACGGAAACAACTTTCAGATATATGAGGAGTTCTGGATAAGGAAAGACAACTAGAGTTCTACATGGAAACGACAAGGACTATTTGGATTGTATCCATATTGATTACTCTAGTTCTACTTGGACAAGGGGACACCTATGGGTATAAATATAAGGCCCCCTAGGAGGAGAGGGGACACGGAACAACATATCAAGATACAGATCAACACACAAGCCAATATATGCCAAGACACGCCGCTAGATATCGACATCATGAGATATGCCTGGACTGACCCTATCCGGTACCTACAGAGGCCGGCTGTAGGGATCTAGCGTTGTCTCTGATCTCGCCGGGCACGGATTCGAGGAGGAAGACTACCATGTTGTCGACTACGTGATGATACTTCAGTTCGCTATGTCGACAACAGTTAGATAGGCTACCTTAAATATGTACTGGTGTGATTATGGTGAATAAGAGCAACGACCGGCTTCGGCCAACAGGAGTAGGGTTATTACCTGACAATTCAGGGGCCCGAACCTGTATAAAAATCCTCGTCCCTATCTCTTTTACTACAATCTCGCATATATCCTAGTACCAACGATCCCCATGCTATGCAAATACCGGAATCGCGACATCAAACGTCGACACAAATAATCTGCATTATTTTCCCATATGAAATTATGAACTGGCACAAATTGGTTTGCAAACCGGGAATTTCCAACATGTTTACTATATTTCAGCCCCACCATCAAAGCATGAACCCGCTACGCATGAACCCGTTGCGCTGGAAATTGCCTGTCTTTCTTGCAATCAAAACATAGACACCACAGATAATTAATGTGACACAATAACTGAGTTTGTGTTCATCGCCATGGCAATGAGAGACGTTACTCCCTTGATATATTGCATAGTCATGATCCGCGTCATACACCTATCGTAGATCCATTACAATCAATGGGTACCGACTAATATTATTTAGTGTCAATTACTCTCAATGATACAAAGTAAATTCACTCGTGTGAATAAAATAACTGATAGATCTTCCATAATGTAATTACTATTTGAAGCACCTACCAATAAATTATACGTGCAAAGTCACTACTGTCATGTCAATAGTTCACTTCAAAATTAACATGTAGTAATATGAGAATGATCTAATTAAATGAACACAAAAAAGATAAAAAATATTACCCCTACAAAACAAATACAAATAATTTGTTTTAGTTGTCCATTAATTACATGTGTACATAGCAAACGATTCAATTCAATAGCCAAGGGTGAAACGAAGGGAGAAATAATGAAAGCTAATCTTGTACACTTCAATCTGCAACAGAACCAAAAAAATTTAGAGCAAAACCTCCCTGCTCTAGCTGGTCGAGCAAGAACAAGAGCGATGTCTCTTGTTGTTTGCTCGATCAGCTCGAAAAGAGGGAGGAATGCTATATACTAAGACTGACACCTATCTCTGATAAAAAACAATATGGATATCGGTTTTTAACTGGCCCCTCTAATGGCTAGTAGCCGGGGTGGGAGCCGGTTCTATATTGGACTCCACGATCAGCAACTCTGATGTCACCTATGTAAAAGGTGTCGCATTTTATATGGAACTGACACATTTGTCTGACAGAAAATATAGGTGACGATTCCATTTAAAAACCGACACCTATTTGCATTGAAAGGTGCTGGTTTTTTCTTTCACCATCCCTGCGGGCGCTCAAGTGGGTGGGAATAGCGTTATAGGTGTCGATTTTAGCTGTTCCGATATCTAAAGTGCATACTTCTATGTGCATGTCTAGTAGTCCTAGTTCAGAACCGATATTCAATATTTTTCCATGAAAATCACTTAATCTCAAGCTGGCGGCTTGCCAGTGAGTTGATTGGAGAACTTCAATATAAATGTAGGATTTTACTACGGGTGAAAAAAAAACAAAAAAAAATCAGCTGCTCTAAAGCAGCACGAATGTTCTCGCTACTTCTCGGGCCACATGTGCTCTCAACATTATGCTCTTATACACATATCAAGAATATATGAGAAAAAACAATAGTTGTCTGTTTGTCCCAAATTACTCATCGATGGATAGAGAGAGAGCTGTATAGCGTCAAGTTGCTGCTAGCTCGCCTACTCTTCTCTCGCGTAGGACTGAGCACTGAGGTGTGCTGCTAGGCCTGTTAAAGTGCTACAAATACTCCCTTGGTTCTTAAAAGAATATGTAAAAATTTAAAAACTTTAAATTAAAATAATTAGGATTTTATATTTATCCAAACTATAATGGATTTTGCTATCTATAATATATATGACTCTATATATCAT
Organism: Oryza nivara; assembly: GCA_000576065.2. NCBI lineage: Eukaryota > Viridiplantae > Streptophyta > Magnoliopsida > Poales > Poaceae > Oryza > Oryza nivara. Next base: position 12,902,947 of record CM002509.2, read on the forward strand.
AATTTTTAGTAAAATATTATACCTATTACGAATGCATACTATATAGTTCCTCCGTTTCATAATGTAAGTCATTCTAGTATTTCCCACATTCATATTAATGTTAATGAATCTAGATAGATATATATGTCTAGATTTATTAACATCAATATGAATATGAGAAATGCTAGAATAACTTATATTGTGAAACGGAGGGAGTACTGTACTATCTACTACCAATATATCGGAACCGGAAACAAAAATATATCGGTATGATTTTTAACTTGTAGGCACAGCGCACGGCTTTGGCTAGAGCTGTATGGTCTGCCATTGAACATCACATACCCCTATAGTCCTCGCTCCCACATGTTCGCTCCCACATGTTAACACGCAACATGGCTCAATCGCTCTTCCTGCACGGCCATCCAGCCGAGCCTAGCCCCACCACCTAGATGCTACTTTGATCACCTGCGCCGTGCTGTAGTCCAATGGCACCGTATAGATAAATATGGTAGTTATCTTAAGAGGAAAAATAGAAAAACACACCAGATTAATAAGGATCGGGTTCTTGACCAGAATATCCGTATAACCATGAAAAAAATTAGAAGCCCGTTCAGATTGATATCATTTTCAACCATATTATTTTTAGGTAAAATTGATAAACATGTAGACACATTTAGTTCATTACTAAACATTGGTAATGTCTAAAGAGTTTTGGCAATAAAATATTTAATTGATTCTACCGAAATTTGGCAATATTGCGCCGGTGATCAGTATCTGTCTGCCGGTGAGCGTGGGCAAGCTTTGAATATTTCGCCGTCAAAGTACACATGGCAACAAGTCAAGCAGCATATACTGATCACGGAGATCAAGTAAGTCTAACTGATTGCATGCGCGAAAAGATGAGTATCCAGCTAACAACTGCGTGTGAAGATATCTGAATTATGGTACGGTGGAGCATTAGGAGCGGATCAGATATGGTTACCATGCATGCATGGCAGTTATGAAAGTCACCATTTTCATTATAAATATTGCCATGCTTTCACTCACTAGAGCTATAGCATTTGCGTCCTCGCTCGATCGATATCGGCCTCTACCACCACTCTCTCGAAATATTAGATATATAGTTGCAATTTATATCATTAACATGTCGATCGAAGCAGGTGTTACGGCGACTGCACCCACCGTGTCGGCCATCGTCCTGACGGCGACGGTGGGGTGCCACCTTCTCAAGATCAGCGGCTACTCGCAGGCAAGGCTGGTCGATAATGGCGAACGCGTCGAGTCGGCCAAGTTCAAGGCGGCCGGTCACACCTGGCGCATCGTCTTCTACCCCAACGGCAAGTACAGCATGGACCATGGCGCCTTCTCCTTCTACCTCAAGCTCATCGACAGGTCCAAGGGCGTGGATGCCGAGATCCAATTCAGCCTGCTGCCGCGGCATGGCGCGGACAGCGGTACGCTCCCGTACAGCAAACCGGAGATCATGCACACGTTCGGGAGCGCGCGCCGCAACAGCAAGTGCGGGTTCAACTGGTTCATCAGCAGGGACGAGATGGAGACGCTGCAGAACAAGTATGTCGGGGAGGATGACGACTCCATCATCCTCCGTTGCGACATCAAGGTGGTGAACAAACCGGCCATCCATCGCATTGGCCTGAACGACCTAGGGGTGTTTTGCCCCTGCGATGACGACACCTGCAAGCGCCTCCACAAGAGGTCGCTGCAGGCACCGTCTGGTATAGCTATGGAGTCTCAGCCATGTCTCGGTATCAAGGGGGGGTTCAAAAGGCTTTTCTCATACTTTCTAGCCTAATTAGCACAGTTTAATTTGTTCCAAGTCATGCCGTAGTACGTACGTACATCTTGATAACGCATGGTGTCCATGTTCGGCGAATCAATTTCTTTTAGCAGTTAATTCATTATTTATTAGGCTTTTATAAATTCATTGGATCGAGTGGTATTATTATATGTATTAGCTAGTAATTTATTTTCATTAATAATAAAGATGTTTGTTTCCAGAAATAAAAGAGTACTAAATGAAAGGAGATGTTCTTGCATGGACAGACTGTTTCTAATCGAGCTGATCCATTCGGCTGGGGACGATCGACCCCAGCGCGTCTGCCGCAGCTAATAAGTTGTTCGGCATCTCGTACGTGCATGCATGCAGTCACGCTCTGGCGCTTCGTCCGAGGCGGCTGGTCAGACGACGAAGTTACCTATGTTTGATCACAGCCTACAAAATTTAGGTGAAACAAGATATTATCACACGTTAAGTTTGCTATGAATGAACATCAATTGAGCACTCACATGACGCTATTGTATGCTCAGCTTTCGTCCTCGTTCTTGTTTAACTAGGTTAGTGATCTCCATGTATCATGCATGCGTGGCCACCATCTGCCGTTAAAAATCAATGACAAGATAAAATAGATTTGGATAAAAGGACAACAAGCTACATACACTGCTAGACAAATGCTCTTTACTCCCGGTTTGGAACCCCTGGACTACGAATCTGGGATTAAAGATATAATACTAATCGGGAGTAAAAGAGGGTAACGCCAAGTCTCTCTCTTCTTTTTTTTCATTGTTGTTTGAATATTGATTTCACACCATTCTCACCAAAATCATCACAAATTCCAAATCAAAATGCTCCCTACATCCCAGATCAAATAACAACATCACAAATCATAATGTTCACATCATAAATTCTAAAAAATAATCACAAATTCTAAAAAAAATTACATCCCAAATACATCACATACACAAATACATCACAGATCAAATACAGATACATCACATATCCAATGAATCACAGATTCTTTAAAAAAAGAAAAGAAAAGAAAAAAGAAAAAAAAAGAAGAGACCGGCCGCCGCTGGCTCCTGCCACCGCCGCCTCCCCGCCACGAGCCGTGGGCGGCCGCCGCCGCGGCCCCCACCGCGGGCCCCCACCACCGCGCCCCTCCGCCGGCCTCGCTGGCTCCAGGCTGGCTCTACCGAGAGAAGAGATTGATCGATGAGGAATAGAAAGAAAGAGAAGAGGAATAGAGAGGATAAGGGTGAGAGGGAGAGAGAGGAGTAATAGGAGATAGAAATTTTCGAGGATAAGAGCAAGGGATTATATACGGTATATTGATTTTTAATCTCGGTTAGGAACAACAATCGGGACTAAAGTTAGGATTTTAGCGCCGGTTGATGTTACCAACCGGGACTAAAAATCTCTGGGACCTGACAGCCTCTGACACAAGGTGAACCGGGATTAAAGATCATATTTAGTCCTGGTTGGTGTTACTAACCGGGACTAAAAATCATCTTTAGTCAAGATCACATAGTCCCCTTACCCTTATAAACTAGGACTAACAATTCTTTTTAGTCCCGGTTTTTAATGGAACCGGGACTATTGTGAATTTGGGTCGACCGACCAAAGATCGTTTCTCCAGTAGTGATATTTCATAGGAAAAAAAAAAGTACGAATTACACCCCTGAACAATCACGACGCTACGAATTACCCTCCTGAACCACAAAACTAGACATTTGACACCTCAAACTATTGAAACTAGACAAATTACCCCCTTAGCTCAATCTGGAGCGGTTTTGGTCCTACGTGGCATATATGTGGCACCAACGTGGCAATCCAACGTGGCAACTATATATATGGGCCCACTTGTCATATACTCCAATTCTGTCTCCAATCTCTAATGCTAGGGGAGCAGCGGGAGGGCGGGCGGCTGGAAGGCATTGCGGTGGTGTTGTCAGGAGAGATAGAGCTACGCCGGAGGCGGACGACAGCGAGGAGGGCCGCCACCGCCTTTCCCCTCTCCTTCTCTGCTGATTCCCCCTTTCCTGCAGTGTAGTGGCGGGGAGGGCCGCCACCGTTGCTGCCACATTCGCGCGCAAGCGCGGGCTCTCTGCTGCTGGGGCCTGGGGGACGCGTGCGCGTGGTCGCGGCAGGGAGGTAGCTAGGCGAGCTCCTCCTCCGCCACCAGCCACCAGAGCGAGCTTCGCCTCAGACGCCCGCCGCCCAGGCGAGCTCTGCCTCCGCCGCCAGCTGCACGGTCTGCCTCCGCCACCGGCACCCGGGCTCCTTCGCCTCAGTCGCCTGCTGCCTGGGCGAGCTCCGCCTCCGCCACCGGCCACCGGGCGCCTCCGCCTTAGTCGCCTGATGCCCGGGCGAGCTCCGCCCCCGCCGTCGGTCACCAGTCCACCTCCACCTCCGCCACCCGTCGCCCAAGCGAGCTCCGCTTCTTCCACCAACTACACGGGCGAGCTCTGCCTCTACCGCTGGCCACTCGGTCAGCCTCTGCCTCCACCACCACCACCGGTCGCTCGGGCGCCTCCACCTCCGCTACTGCCACCAGCCGCCCGGGCGCCTCCACCTTCGCCGTCGGCCGCCCGGTCCACCTCCATCACCACAGCCAGCAACCTGAGCGTGAGTGTGGAGATTATGGATACCCCATATCTACACGGCATGTATAGTCCGACTAAGTACATGGTGCCATATGTAGATAGAATATCTTTATGAGGACTCGGGTTAAGTTTAAACTTGTATGTCAAGGAAATATCCGAGATCCTAGTCGGTTACGATTGTATTTTATGTGTAATTACATATTCCGTTAGGGATATGGACTGTATTTTATAATACGTACCCCTTCCCCTATATAAGGAGGGGTCCGGGTCCCTCTAGGGATACGAATTAACTCTCAGATCATACGATCAATAATACACTCGGCGGATCAATCCCCGAACAGGAGTAGGGTATTACTTCTTGAATAAGAAGGCCTGAACCTGTATAAAATCCCTTGTCTCTCAACCCATCCACTTTTCTAGCTTGATAGCCACCCCCTTTTAGTATTGCCGAAATCTTGTTTCGACAGTTGGCGTGCCAGGTAGGGGAAGCGTCAAGTTCTTCGCCGATTAAGTGCGATGGGTTCCATCTCCGGCATCGACGACTTCGTCTTCCCTCCCGGGAAGGCGTTCCGGTTCGGCAGCCTAGACTTCATCACCAACGACTTCGGCAAGATTTCTCTCCTCGACTCGGATTCGAACCAGTCGGGAAGAGGCCAGATCTCCACCCCGTTCGGCATCCCGAACTCGGCCGAGATCTACCCCAAGGTCATTTTCGACGAGTTGGTCTCAAACCACTCGGACGAGATCCAATCTACTTCAACACCACTAGATCAAGACGATGGGGCCTACCCGCCAATCCTGATGAAACTCCCCGACAATCTGTCTGTCGTCTTTACTACAAGGACGTCTTCTCCCCGTAGGCCTAGGCGGGATACGGCTTCAGCACCGATCCGGCTTAGCTCTAGGGAAGTCGGCGTCATACTACAGCCACTCGGCACGGTTTCGACGGATCAATTGGAAGGCTACTTCAGCTCCCCCGGCGTCGACTCACGACCAACAGAGATCGTAGAGTGTGATGAATTCGGCTACCGCTACGACAACCGCGACCTCGACGACTTCGACGAAAGCTTTGAAGATAACTACACCCCTCTCTATTTCGGCGTCTTCATGGCCGATAACGAGACGGAAGAACAATGCCAAGCCCGAGAAGTAGAAGGACGACGCATACAACAGGAGGCCGAACGACGCCGACTGGAAGAGGAGCGCCAGGCACAAGAGCAAGAACGGCTGCAGCGTGAACAACAGGAACGTGAACCGGCTGCAAAGGAGGCCGAGGACCGACGACAACGGGCCTTGGACGCCGGGCGACGAGCGCGAGAACTTATCGGGCAGCAAGACGTCGAGGGGACAGCGGTCTTCCACACCCCTCAACAAAACGCGGTTGCGGCAATCACTGTCACACCCTGAAAATTCAAAATATATAAATTGTTGTTTAATTGGAATTTTTAGAAATGATTTTTTTAAAAGCCTTGAAAAGGAGATCTAATTTTAATTAATAAATTCCAATATAAAATGGGGCCAGATAAAATTTCATTAAATACTTTGCTTAATTCTATAATTCCTAGAGTTTTCTGGGATTTATTTGAGCTAAGGAAGTATTTTTAATAAATGGAATTGCATTTAAGAAATAATTTAAATTGAAAAAGGTTTTAAAAGTCTCTTTTGGCTTTGGGCCGAAAGTCGGCCCAAAACCTCTCTTCTCTCTCTCCTCGGCCCAGCCGGCCCAGTCCGCCGCCGCGCGCGTCTGCCCGCTGACAGGTGGGGCCCACCTGTCAGGCCCGTCGTCTTCCTCCGGCCGAAACCCTAGTTTCGCGTCGCCGCCGCCGCTTTCCAATCCGGCCGTTCCTTTCTGTTTCCGGCCGAATCAATAGAGGGGAAATGATCTTCTCGATCTCCTCTACCTTTTCTCCTTTGGAAACATCGACTAAAATCGTTTGGAAATTCGTGGATTCGAGTTTGTTTCGGATTCGTTTTTCCCGAACTTTCCTTCTCGTCGCCGGCCGCCGTGGGCCTTCGCCGCCGCCTCCTAGCCCCTTTAAAAGCTTCCCCGGTGTCTCCTCTACCCGCCGCCACCCTCGCCTTCGCCTCTCATCGCCCGTAGCGCTCTAGCGCCGTGTGCCCTAGCGCCGCCGTCGCTCCAGCCGTGCTCCGCCGCCGTCTCGGTCGTCGTCGTCGCTCGGAAAGGCCACTGTCGTGATCGCCAAGTCGTCGCCGTCCTCGTCCGCTCCTTCGCCGCCGCCGAAGACCGCCGGAGCATCGTCGCCGTCGTCAAGCCGAAGAGCGCCGCCGTTTCAACCTCGTCGCCGTCGCCGTCCGTTGGTCTTCCGCTGTCGCTTTGGTCGCCGGTGAGTTCGCCGTGCCGTCCGCTACCTGTTGGTGCCCTCCGTTCGTGCCGAAGCGCCGCCGTTCGCCGGCGAGCGTGCGCCGTCCGAGCCGCCGAGCCGCCGCCGCCGGTGGTGACGTCATCGTCGCCCTCTTCCGTGAGCCAGTCGTGGACCGATCGATCTCGGCCGTCCGTTTTGGATCAAGTCGATCTCGGCCGTCCGTTCGCGTGAACCGCCGCCGTGCGCCCGGTCCACCGAAACCCTAGCCCGCTGACGCAATAATTGTCACATCCTAATTTTGTTTCAGGATTTATAACTTATTTAACAAATTATTATTAGAATATATATTAAATGTTCATTAATTTACAAGTGAAGTTAAATGTGGGAAATAAAATTTCCTAAATATAAAGCATGGATGGATTTAATTTTTATTAAATTCTCCATGGTTAATTATACTCTCTGGAATTTTCTCGGATTTTTCGGAGCTCAATTATTAATTTTAATCATACAAAGAGCATTTCAGTAATTACCCACATATTAAATTAATCATTAAATGGTCTAATTATAATTTTGTTAAGTACTTTTAGTGTCCAAGTATTTTCAGGATTTTTCTTGAAATTATTTGACATTGGAAGTATTTTTAACAATTGAAAGATCATTTAAGTGATTATTTTAATTGGAAAAAGTTTTTAAATCCTTCCCTAAGTCGTTGGGCCGATTTCGGCCCAACTCTTTCTCTCTCCGCGCGGCCGAACCGGCCCAATCGGCCCAGCTGCCGCCGCCCGCCCTGTCACACCCTAAAAATCTTAAATATATAAATTATTGTTTAATTGGAATTTTTAGAAATTATTTTAAAAGCCTACAAGTTAAACCCTAATTTTCTAGGAAAATTTTCAACATAAAAATGGGCTAGATAAAATTTTATTAAATACTATGCTTGCTCTTCTATTTTCTAGAATTTTCTGGGAATTATTTGAGCAAGGGAAGTATTTTTAATAATTGAAACAACATTTCACAAATTGTTTTATTTCAAAAAGTCTTCGGTCACGCCGTCTTCGGTCACGCCGCCGCGCCGTCTCCGCCGTCGCCGCCGCTTGCCGTCACCGCCGTTAGGTGCGCCGTGGTGAGAGGAAGCCCGGCCGCCCCTCCTTCTTCGCCGCCGACCACCGGAGCCCGTTCGCCGCCGTCGACCCGAGCCGCCGCGCCGCTTCTTCTCGTCGCCAGCCGCCGTCGTGCACCGTTTGACGTCGTGGTGAGTACCAACGGGTTCGTCTCGTTGTTCTCTACGCGAAGGTGCCCTCCGTTTCCGCGGCCGCTCCCTCTAGCGCCGGCGAGCTCTCCAACCCGAGCCGGCCGCCGTGCCGACGTCAGCATGACGTCATCCTAGGGCTGACGTCATCCTAGGGCTGACGTCATCATCTCCAGGGCTGACGTCATCGTTTTCTTTTCTTTTTCTTTTTCTCGATTTTCTAATAGATTAAAACTTCGGAAAATCATAACTAAATAACCGTAGATCCGTTTTAGGTGGTTCAAGTTTCTAAATTTTTCTAAAATCAAGATCTACATGTTAAAAATATCCACATGTACTGTTTATGCTTGTTTTTGTACTGTTTTGTTGATTTTGTTTATTTGCTTTAGTTTCCGACGTTCCGGAGGAGAGCGTTTCCGTTGAGGAAGGTTCCGAAGCGTTTGTGGAAGCTCAAGGCAAGTCACACAGATCCCAAACAACCCTTTGAGCATGTTGAACCCGTTTAAAGCTATTATTTTATTTCAACTATGCATTGTTTTCGAATGTCATCGGGTGGTGAACCTTTCCCAGTTAAATAATGGCCGAAGATGACTTTATTTTCCTATGGGTTATAATTTGATTAGCATGAACCTTATATATTGGACTTGTTCAGCTAAATGCTATATATAGGTTTGCTTAGCTATGCTTAGAAACATTAGTTAATTAAAAGGGGTTAAACATAAATTATATTACATAATTATTATTGATAATTAGGGTTATATTCAATGGTAGCTCACGATGGTAAATCGTGTGATGTTAATTAATTGATAATTTAAAACCTGGCTAAGGTGGGCTGTGAGCATATGGTTTTGATGGTTGTGCTCATGACAATTAAGGACCGGTTCGCGAGCTACTGTTGTGAAACATTTATCGTGCCAACCACAAGCCAGCGTGGGCAACGGCTTTATCTTTTGTATAGCATGATTCATTATAGTGCGCCAGACTGAGAAGTGGCGAGAAGTCCATGGGGGTCGCTGGGGAGTCCATGCCTTGTTTATAAGGGGGTGATTATGATCCAGGTACGGTGCACTGTGGTGAATTGTGTTATGCGAGGGGTATTGTCACGACTCCTTTCCGAGATACCGTGGTGGTATTGAGGCACATGGTGACATGATGTGGGGTTGTGTCTTGTGGGTACAGTGGTACACCTCTGATCAGAGTTTAATCTATTCGAATAGCCGTACCTGCGGTTATGGGTGAGTTGAGCAATGTTTTTCGTGATTAGTCTCACACTACTCGTCAATGGTAATAATGTGGTAATTAATTTAGTTCCTGGTTTGGAATGGATAATTCCTGGTTTGGAGGTTTGGTTTGTTCAACCGGGGTTGGTTGTTCAAATGGGGTTGGGCCTATGCAACACGGGTGTGTTGTATGGTGTTTATTTAATATTGATTAATTATTCAACTGTTTTACTATTCTCTAAAATATTTATTAAATGCTGTTTTCTGCAAATGAACTGTATTATGCCATCCTTTGTTATCCTGTGCACTTGCATATTTGCTGTGTGGCTTGTTGAGTATGTTATATGCTCATTCTTGCAATATTCATTCATCAGAAGAGGAGTATCTCAGTGAAGGTGATGATCTGGAGGATTAGGCTTGTTCTCGGTTAAGTTGCCTGTGGAGTGGAGTCGCCATCGCTGTTCCGTAGTTTGTTATAGTTTTATTTTCCGCTGCATAGAATGTTATTTTTGATTGAGTGGAACTATCTACCTCTGTAATAATTTATTATTTGTGAATATTCGATAGTTATTCAATTGTACTCTATTATCAATATTGTCATTGTGTGCCTCGGTTGATTCCTGGACGAGGGTTTAACACACATGTAAGCGTTTGGAATTTTGGATAGAAATTCCGGGCGTGACACGCCCCCTCCTCTCTCTCTCTGTCAAAGTCTGTTTTGCCTCCCTCCTTCAATCGGGCCGAGGAAATGAAGCCCAGCCGGAAAAGTCTACTTTTCCTCCCTCTGCTACTGTTCATCTTCCAGCTCTGGACAGAGCCCGAGCTGCCACCTTGCGCCGCCTTCCGCCTCCAAATCCGCTCCAATCCGACCCCGTTTCTTCCGGATTTTTGAGGGGTTTTGATCCTCTCATCCTCCTCTATCTTTTCCCCCAAGAATCGGAGCAAATCGTTGGGTATTTTATCCGAATCAAACTCGTTTTCGAGTTTATCTCTAAAACCGAGTTTTTGATTTTCCGGCTTCGATTCCTCTCGTTTGGAGTCCGATCTCTCTAGTCCAAGCCTATATAAAGCACCCCCTAGTCCTCCTCTTTCGTTTGCCCCCTCTACCGTCCTCTCCCGTGACCCGTAGAGCCGTCGCCACCGTGCAAGCCGCCGCCGCCGTTGCTTGTTCGTCGCCGGCCGTCATCCGTCGTCGTTCGTCGCGTTGGTGAGTACCATCGGGTTCGTCTCGTCGTCCTCTTCGCGTAGGTGTCCTCCAAAATCCCGGCCGACCACCCTAGCTCCGGCGAGGTCGCCACCCGTGCTGTGGCTGCCATGGATGATGTCAGCGTGACATCATCATCCTTCCTTTTTCCCGTTTTTCTAATAGATTAAATCTTCGGAAAATCATAACTAAATAACCGTAGATCCGTTTCAGGTGGTTCAAGTTGCTAAATTTTTCTAAAATAAAGATCTACATATTAAAATTGTCCATAAATTAAATTAAATTTATTTAATTCTTTTTTTTAAATGGGCTTTAATTAAATTTAATCTTGTAAAATTCATAATAAATTCATGTGAAGTCAGAATGAGGCCGTTCAAGTCTCATAATTCATCTAAAATTATGATTTACATGTTTGTTTACTTTTTATGTACTGTTTATTTGGTTTTTATTAGTCTTTTTCTTCGTTTTGCGTGTTAGCTTGTCGTTTCCGTCGTTGCGAAGGTTCGTGAGTGCGTCGGAAGTGATCAAGAAAATTAATTGAAGATCGATTATTGCAAGGCAAGTCACATAGATCCTAAACACAATCCTTTGAGCATGTTGATCCTATATTTAAATTCTCTATTTATTTCAACTGTGCATTTATTTTCGAATGTCACCGGGTGGTGTGAACCTATTCCTTTGTTATGGCCAATTTGCATTGAATGCCCTATTCCTTGATACCTTGGGTAATAAATTGATTAGCTTGAACCTTATGTATTGGTTTGGTTCAGCTAAATGTTATATATATATAATTGCTTAGCAATGCTTAGAAACATTAGCTCACTAATGGGATGAATCATATGTCACACCCCAAAAATCTTAAATATATAAATTGTTGTTTAATTGGAATTTTTAGAAATTATTTTAAAAGCCTACAAGTTAAACCCTAATTTTCTACGAAAATTTTCAATATAAAAATGGGCTAGATAAAATTTTATTAAATACTATGCTTGCTCCTCTATTTTCTAGAATTTTCTGGGAATTATTTGAGCAAGGGAAGTATTTTTAATAATTGGAACAACATTTCACAAATTGTTTTATTTAAAAAAGTTCAAAAATCCTCTTCTTTGGTCATTGGGCCGAATTCGGCCCAATACCTTCTCTCTCTCCCGCGCGGCCCAAGCCGGCCCAGCTCGGCCGTCGCCGCGCCCGCGCCCCTCTCTCCAGTCGCTGACAGGTGGGGCCCACCTGTCAGGCTCGTCTCCTACCTCCGGCCGGCCGCCGCCGAGCCAAACCCTAGCCGCCGATTCCCGCTCCAAATCCACCCAAATCCGACTCGTTTTCCTTCGATTGGTTGAGGGGTTTTGTTCCTCTCGGTCTCCTCTTTCTTTCCCCTCAAGAATCAAAGCAAATCGTTGAGGTTTGGATCCGATTTGAATTCGTTTTCAAGTTTATCTCCAAAACCGAGTCCGTGTTCTTCCCGATTCGATTTCTTCCGTTTGGAGCTCGATCTCTTCGATCCGAGCTCATATAAAGCTTCCTCGTGTTCTCCTCTTCCGTTTGCCCCCTTTCCCGTGCTCCCCCGTGCCCCGTAGCGTCGCCGCCGCGTGCACGAAGTCCGCCGCCGCCGCCGGCCATCTTCGGTCGCGTCGCGCAGCCGTCTCCGCCGTCGCCTTTGGTCGCCGCCACCGCCGTTAGGTGCGCCGTGGTGTGGAGAAGCTCGGCCGCCCCTCCGTTTCTGCCGCCGACCACCGGAGCACCCTCGACGCCGTCGACCCGAGCCGCCGCCGTCTTCCTTCTCGTCGCCGGCCGCCGTCGTGCATCCTTTGACTACGTGGTGAGTACCAACGAGTTCGTCTCGTTGTCCTCTACGCGTAGGTGCCCTCCGTTTCCGCCGCCGATGTCCCTAGCGCCGGCGAGCACCCCAACCCGAGCCGGCCGCCGTCGCTGACGTCATCTTTGCCAGGGCTGACGTCATATCTCTCTTTTTTTTTCTTTTTCCCGATTTTCTAATAGATTAAAACTTTGGAAAATCATAACTAAATAACCGTAGATCCGTTTTAGGTGGTTCAAGTTTCTAAATTCTTCTAAATTCAAGATCTACATGTTAAAAATATCCACATGTACTGTTTATGCTTGTTTTTGTACTGTTTTGTTGATTTTGTTTATTTGCTTTAGTTTCCGACGTTCCGGAGGAGAGCGTTCCCGTTGAGGAAGGTTCCGAAGCGTTTGTGGAAGCCCAAGGCAAGTCACACAAATCCCAAACAACCCTTTGAGCATGTTGATCCCGTTTAAAGCTATTATTTTATTTCAACTTTGCATTGTTTTCAAATGTCATCGGGTGGTGAACCTTTCCCAGTTATTTAATGGCCGAAGATGACTTTATTTTCCTATGGGTTATAATTTGATTAGCATGAACCTTATATATTGGATTGGTTCAGCTAAATGCTATATATAGGTTTGCTTAGCCATGCCTAGAAACATTAGCTAACTAAAAGGGTTAATTATAAACTATATTTCATTATTTTATGTTATTAATTAAGGTTATTCAATGGTAGCTCACGATGGTCAATCGTGTGATGATAATTAATTGATAATTAAAACCTGGATAAGGTGGGTTGTGAGCATATGGTTTTGATGGTTGTGCTCATGACAATTAAGGACCGGTTCGCGAGCTACTGTTGTGAAACATTTATCGTGCCAACCACAAGCCAGCGTGGGCAACGGCTTTATCTTTTGTATAGCGTGATTCATTATAGTGTGCCAGACTGAGAAGTGGCGAGAAGTCCATGGGGGTCGCTGGGGAGTCCATGCCTTGTTTAAAAGGGGGTGATTATGATCCAGGAACGGTGCACTGTGGTGAATTGTGTTATGCGAGGGGTATTGTCACAATTCCTTTCCGAGATACCGTGGTGGTATTAAGGCACATGGTGACATGATGTGGGGTTGTGTCTTGTGGGTACAGTGGTACACCTCTAATCAGAGTTTAATCTATTCGAATAGCCGTACCCGCGGTTATGGGTGAGTTGAGCAATGTTTTTCGTGATTAGTTTCACACTACTCATTAATGGTAATAATGTGTTAATTTAATTCCTGGTTTGGAATGGTTAATTTCTGGTTTGGAGGTTTAATTTGTTCAACTGGGGTTGGTTGTTCAAATGTGGTTGGGCCTATGCAACACGGGTGTGTTGTATGGTGTTTATTTAATATTGATTAATTATACAACTGTTTTATTATTCTCTAAAATATTTATTAAATGCTGTTTTCTGCAAATGAGCTATTCTATGCCATCCTTTGTTATCCTGTGCACTTGCATATTTGCTGTGTGGCTTGTTGAGTATGTCATATGCTCATTCTTGCAATATTCATTCATCAGAAGAGGAGTACTTCAGTGAAGGTGATGATCTGGAGGAATAGGCTTGTTCTCGGTTAAGATGCCTGTGGAGTGGAGTCGCCATAGCTGTTCCGTAGTTTGTTATAGTTTTTTTTTCCGCTGCGTAGAATGTTATTTTCTTTGAGAGGAACTATCTACCTCTGTAATATTTTATTATTTGCGAATATTCAATAGTTAAATATTTGTACTCTATTATCAATATTGTCATTGTGTGCCTCGGTTGATTCCTGGACGAGGGTTTAACACACATGTAAGCGTTTGGAATTTTGGATAGAAATTCCGGGCGTGACAAGTTGGTATCAGAGCCACTTTGACCTTAGGATAAGCCAAACGGTAAACCTTAAGTAGCCTTCAAAATATTTTTGAAAAAATAGAACTGCTCTTCTCTATTCTCTTATAAATTAATTAAGTTGACAGCACATGCAAGGTTATGCACAAAATTCATTTAAGTCAACATCTTTTCTTTTAAAAGCAAAAGTTGTTCTTCTCAAAATGTTTCTTTCTTTTTCTCTTTATCAAATCTTACTGATTAGTCGGCACTGTACATCTATTATGGTATCGATTTAATCATGTTGGCATTAGTACTACTCATCTCTTTTAATGGTGACACTGTACCGTGCTTATAATAGATCATAATTATTTTAGTTTTATTTTGTTATTTGTCAAAAAAAAAATCCTTTTATTTGTCTCTGTCCAAAAAGTTAAATTCTAAAAATATTTATAAAATAGCTTTGAATGTGTCTTTTCTTTTATTTCCTTCTTCTTTGGTTAAAAATCAGTTAAGTCTAGTTGGTGCAGCTAACTTAAAATATGCTTTAATTCTTCTCTTCAATGTCTCTTTAGATGTCGCCCCATTCACCGAGAAATTTGATCGAGGTGTTAGGTTTTGTCAGGGAGCTGAGGTTGATGGCTTTTGAAGTAGGTTATGAAGTTGCTCCTGAGTATCGCCAGATTTCCCATGACCCCGACGAGGAGAAGTGTCGTGTTCGTGTGACGTTGGCTAGTGATAGTGAAGACCTTCCGTCTTTTAAGTTCGAAGCTGGAGGAAGATCGTATTGCCATGCTTGTCAAGAAGCAGCGTTGGTGGCCATTGGAGAGTTGCGTCAATACTTTGAAGAAGAGTTGGATTCATCAGCTTTCCAGTATCATCCCCACAAGCCTCATGGTCAAGACTATGGATCTTATACCTGTCCTGATGGTGAAGAGAGTGCTACTCTTATGCATGTGGTGCATATGCTTAGTGCTATGGATGCAGTAAGTGTGGAGCGAGACAAAGCAGCTCATGACAGGGAAAACTGGAATCGAGGCAAGATTTGCAAGTTGAAGAGCAAGGTGCACCGTCTACAGAAGGAATTAGCTAAACTTAAAGGAGAAACGCTGCCGCCAACATCCAAGCTTCGCCTCACTGCAAGAAAGAGAACCTGTCCGCCACCTCGTCTCCAGTTAGCTTCGAAGATTCGCGTGATGGGTGAAGCTGTGCCCGATCGTGCTGAACCTGTCACCGACATCATAAGTGATGAGGAAGAAGAGGAAGATCCTGAAGAAAGAGAGCCAGCTACTCCAGAGGAAGAAGATTCATCGCTTCGTTCCGACGCAAGGCGGAATTAGTCGCTTAGTTAGATCGTTGCCATAGTTCGTTGTGGTAGATTGCTTGTCTAAGTTTGCTTGTGAGTGTGTGGGTTTTAGTTGTTGCTTACATCATGGGTGGGATGTAACAGCATGAGTCTAGTTCTTTGCTTGTCAGAGTGGTGAGGTAGTGTTAATGCAACTTAAATGTAATCATACACAGTTAAGAGCAATATAGAAATTTAAATTAAATAAATAACTCTGTTCTAAGGGTGTCTCTCTGTCTTTCTTTCCTGTTGTCTCTGCTTATCGTCAGATGGTGAACACGCGCACCGGCACTGGAAGTGGAAGTGGAAGTGGAGCCAATAACAATGAGGGAGACCTTTATTAGTTAACACCCCAGGCAATCAAGTATTTTCGACACAGTATTGTCCTTCTGTTACCATAGAAATAGAAGAAGTTCTTTTCCCATCCTCTCTTATCTTGCTAGAATCCAAAGATCTAGATGTTATCTTAGGGATGGACTGGTTATCTCGTCACAGAGGAGTTATAGATTGTGCCAACCGTAAGGTGTCTTTAACCAATAGCAATGGGGAAACTGTTTCTTTCTTTGTGTCCTCTCCTAAATCTCATGGTGTGACCTTAAACCAAGTTGCTCTACAAAAGATTCCTATAGTGCAAGACTACCCCGATGTGTTTCCCGAGGATTTGCCAGGTATGCCACCTAAGAGAGACATAGAGTTTCGGATAGACTTGGTACCTGGAACCAACCCCATCCATAAGAGACCATACAGAATGGCAGCTAATGAGTTAGCTGAGGTGAAGAAACAGGTAGATGATTTGCTTCAGAAAGGATACATCAGACCCAGTACTTCGCCATGGGGAGCACCAGTTATCTTTGTGGAGAAGAAAGATCATACTCAGAGAATGTGCGTGGATTATCGAGCGTTGAATGAGGTTACTATCAAGAATAAATATCCTCTACCCAGAATTGATGACCTGTTTGATCAATTGGAAGGTGCTACAGTTTTCTCCAAGATAGATCTCCGTTCTGGATATCATCAACTTCGAATCCGTGAGGAAGATATACCAAAGACCGCCTTCACAACTCGGTATGGTTTGTTTGAGTGTACCGTTATGTCGTTTGGACTCACTAATGCTCCAGCCTTTTTCATGAATCTGATGAACAAGGTGTTTATGGAATATCTGGATAAGTTTGTCGTGGTGTTTATTGATGACATTCTTATTTACTCCAAGACGAAAGAAGAACATGAAGAGCATCTTCGTCTAGCCTTAAAGAAATTACGTGAGCATCAGCTTTATGCCAAGTTTAGTAAATGAGAATTTTGGTTGTCCGAAGTGAAGTTTCTTGGTCATGTCATCTCATCTGGAGGAGTGGCAGTAGATCCAAGCAATGTGGAGTCAGTGTTAAGTTGGAAGCAACCCAAGACGGTTTCAGAAATTCGTAGTTTCCTTGGACTTGCTGGGTATTACCGTAGGTTTATTGAGAACTTTTCAAAGATCGCCAGACCAATGACTCGTTTGCTTCAGAAGGAAGTGAAGTACAAGTGGTCGGAGGATTGTGAACGAAGTTTCCAAGAACTGAAGAAAAGGCTAGTGACTGCGCCCGTGTTAATTTTGCCTGATTCGAGGAAAGGTTTCCAAGTGTATTGTGATGCATCCCGACATGGTTTGGGTTGTGTGTTGATGCAAGAAGGAAAGGTGGTTGCTTATGCATCTAGGCAATTACGTCCTCATGAGAATAACTACCCAACGCATGACCTAGAATTGGCAGCTGTGGTGCATGCATTGAAGATTTGGCGTCATTATCTTTTCGGTAACCGTACGGAGATATATACGGATCATAAAAGTTTGAAGTACATTTTCACTCAACCTGATTTGAACATGCGTCAGCGAAGATGGTTAGAGTTGATTAAAGACTATGATATGGAGATCCATTATCACCCGGGGAAAGCAAATGTTGTAGCCGATGCCCTTAGCAGGAAAAGCTACTGTAATATGTCAGAAGGTCGACGTTTACCTTGGGAGTTATGCCAAGAATTTGAAAAGCTGAACTTGGGAATAGTCAGCAAAGGATTTGTGGCCACATTAGAAGCTAAACCTACTCTGTTTGATCAAGTTAGAGAAGCCCAAGTAAATGATCCTGATATACAAGAAATAAAGAAGAACATGAGGAGAGGAAAAGTCATCGGTTTTGTAGAAGATGAGCAAGGAACTGTGTGGTTAGGAGAAAGAATTTGTGTCCCAGAAAGTAAGGAGTTGAAGGATATTATCATGAGAGAAGCTCATGAAACTTTGTATTCCATTCACCCTGGAAGCACTAAGATGTACCAAGATTTAAAGCAACAATTCTGGTGGGCCAGTATGCGACGTGAGATAGCAGAATATGTGGCTCTATGTGATGTATGTCAGCGGGTCAAGGCAGAACATCAGAAGCCAGCTGGTCTGTTACAACCATTGAAGATTCCAGAGTGGAAGTGGGAAGAAATAGGAATGGATTTTATAACCGGTCTACCCAGAACGTCGGCAGGACATGATTCTATTTGGGTAGTGGTTGATAGGTTGACAAAAGTCGCTCACTTCATACCGGTCAAAACAACCTATACGGGACATAAGCTTGCAGAGTTATATATGGCTAGAGTGGTATGTTTGCATGGTGTTCCTAAGAAGATAGTGTCAGATAGAGGTAGCCAGTTTACTTCGAAGTTTTGGCAGAAGTTACAATCAGAATTGGGTACCCGTTTGAATTTCAGTACTGCTTATCACCCTCAAACAGATGGTCAGACGGAAAGAGTAAACCAAATTTTAGAAGATATGTTGAGAGCCTGTGTTCTAGATTTTGGTGGAAGTTGGGATAAGAATTTGCCGTATGCGGAATTCTCATATAACAACAGTTATCAAGCTAGTTTGCAAATGTCTCCGAATGAAGCATTATATGGTCGAAAGTGCCGTACGCCGCTCCTTTGGGATCAAACCGGTGAACGTCAAGTTTTTGGGACAGATATATTGCGAGAGGCAGAAGAAAAAGTAAAGATTATCCAAGAAAGGTTGCGCGTTGCTCAGTCACGTCAGAAGAGCTATGCCGACAATCGACGCAGAGATTTGGTTTTCGAAGAAGGAGATTATGTATATCTTCGGGTTACGCCATTACGAGGAGTTCATCGTTTCCAAACCAAAGGAAAATTGGCACCGCGTTTTGTGGGACCTTTTAAGGTTGTGAGTCGTAGAGGTGAAGTAGCCTATCAGTTAGAGTTGCCTCCGTCGATGGCGGGAATACATGACGTGTTCCATGTGTCTCAGTTGAAGAAATGTTTACGTGTACCTACGGAGGAAGCAGATCCTGATCATATAGAGCTTCAGGAAGATTTAACTTATGTTGAGAAGCCAGTCAGAATTTTGGAAGTAAGCGAGAGGAAAACCAGGAATCGCGTTATACGGTTTTGCAAGGTTCAGTGGAGTAATCATTCAGAAGAAGAAGCCACTTGGGAGCGAGAAGATGAATTGAAGTCAGCTCATCCCCATCTGTTCTCTAGTTCTTCTGAATCTCGAGGACGAGATTCTGTTTAAGGGGGGTAGGTTTGTCACACCCCAAAAATCTTAAATATATAAATTGTTGTTTAATTGGAATTTTTAGAAATTATTTTAAAAGCCTACAAGTTAAACCCTAATTTTCTAGGAAAATTTTCAATATAAAAATGGGCTAGATAAAATTTTATTAAATACTATGCTTGCTCCTCTATTTTCTAGAATTTTCTGGGAATTATTTGAGCAAGGGAAGTATTTTTAATAATTGGAACAACATTTCACAAATTGTTTTATTTAAAAAAGTTCAAAAATCCTCTTCTTTGGTCATTGGGCTGAATTCGGCCCAATACCTTCTCTCTCTCCCGCGCGGCCCAAGCCGGCCCAGCTCGGCCGTCGCCGCGCCCGCGCCCCTCTCTCCAGTCGCTGACAGGTGGGGCCCACCTGTCAGGCTCGTCTCCTACCTCCGGCCGGCCGCCGCCGAGCCAAACCCTAGCCGCCGATTCCCGCTCCAAATCCACCCAAATCCGACTCGTTTTCCTTCGATTGGTTGAGGGGTTTTGTTCCTCTCGGTCTCCTCTTTCTTTCCCCTCAAGAATCAAAGCAAATCGTTGAGGTTTGGATCCGATTTGAATTCGTTTTCAAGTTTATCTCCAAAACCGAGTCCGTGTTCTTCCCGATTCGATTTCTTCCGTTTGGAGCTCGATCTCTTCGATCCGAGCTCATATAAAGCTTCCTCGTGTTCTCCTCTTCCGTTTGCCCCCTTTCCCGTGCTCCCCCGTGCCCCGTAGCGTCGCCGCCGCGTGCACGAAGTCCGCCGCCGCCGCCGGCCATCTTCGGTCGCGTCGCGCCGCCGTCTCCGCCGTCGCCTTTGGTCGCCGCCACCGCCGTTAGGTGCGCCGTGGTGTGGAGAAGCTCGGCCGCCCCTCCGTTTCTGCCGCCGACCACCGGAGCACCCTCGACGCCGTCGACCCGAGCCGCCGCCGTCTTCCTTCTCGTCGCCGGCCGCCGTCGTGCATCCTTTGACTACGTGGTGAGTACTAACGAGTTCGTCTCGTTGTCCTCTACGCGTAGGTGCCCTCCGTTTCCGCCGCCGATGTCCCTAGCGCCGGCGAGCACCCCAACCCGAGCCGGCCGCCGTCGCTGACGTCATCTTTGCCAGGGCTGACGTCATATCTCTCTTTTTTTTTCTTTTTCCCGATTTTCTAATAGATTAAAACTTTGGAAAATCATAACTAAATAACCGTAGATCCGTTTTAGGTGGTTCAAGTTTCTAAATTCAAGATCTACATGTTAAAAATATCCACATGTACTGTTTATGCTTGTTTTTGTACTGTTTTGTTGATTTTGTTTATTTGCTTTAGTTTCCGACGTTCCGGAGGAGAGCGTTCCCGTTGAGGAAGGTTCCGAAGCGTTTGTGGAAGCCCAAGGCAAGTCACACAAATCCCAAACAACCCTTTGAGCATGTTGATCCCGTTTAAAGCTATTATTTTATTTCAACTTTGCATTGTTTTCAAATGTCATCGGGTGGTGAACCTTTCCCAGTTATTTAATGGCCGAAGATGACTTTATTTTCCTATGGGTTATAATTTGATTAGCATGAACCTTATATATTGGATTGGTTCAGCTAAATGCTATATATAGGTTTGCTTAGCCATGCCTAGAAACAATAGCTAACTAAAAGGGTTAATTATAAACTATATTTCATTATTTTATGTTATTAATTAAGGTTATTCAATGGTAGCTCACGATGGTCAATCGTGTGATGATAATTAATTGATAATTAAAACCTGGATAAGGTGGGTTGTGAGCATATGGTTTTGATGGTTGTGCTCATGACAATTAAGGACCGGTTCGCGAGCTACTGTTGTGAAACATTTATCGTGCCAACCACAAGCCAGCGTGGGCAACGGCTTTATCTTTTGTATAGCGTGATTCATTATAGTGTGCCGGACTGAGAAGTGGCGAGAAGTCCATGGGGGTCGCTGGGGAGTCCATGCCTTGTTTAAAAGGGGATGATTATGATCCAGGAACGGTGCACTGTGGTGAATTGTGTTATGCGAGGGGTATTGTCACAATTCCTTTCCGAGATACCGTGGTGGTATTAAGGCACATGGTGACATGATGTGGGGTTGTGTCTTGTGGGTACAGTGGTACACCTCTGATCAGAGTTTAATCTATTCGAATAGCTGTACCCGCGGTTATGGGTGAGTTGAGCAATGTTTTTCGTGATTAGTTTCACACTACTCATTAATGGTAATAATGTGTTAATTTAATTCCTGGTTTGGAATGGTTAATTTCTGGTTTGGAGGTTTAATTTGTTCAACTGGGGTTGGTTGTTCAAATGTGGTTGGGCCTATGCAACACGGGTGTGTTGTATGGTGTTTATTTAATATTGATTATTTATACAACTGTTTTATTATTCTCTAAAATATTTATTAAATGCTGTTTTCTGCAAATGAGCTATTCTATGCCATCCTTTGTTATCTTGTGCACTTGCATATTTGCTGTGTGGCTTGTTGAGTATGTCATATGCTCATTCTTGCAATATTCATTCATCAGAATAGGAGTACTTCAGTGAAGGTGATGATCTGGAGGAATAGGCTTGTTCTCGGTTAAGATGCCTGTGGAGTGGAGTCGCCATAGCTGTTCCGTAGTTTGTTATAGTTTTTTTTTTCCGCTGCGTAGAATGTTATTTTCTTTGAGAGGAACTATCTACCTCTGTAATATTTTATTATTTGCGAATATTCAATAGTTAAATATTTGTACTCTATTATCAATATTGTCATTGTGTGCCTCGGTTGATTCCTGGACGAGGGTTTAACACACATGTAAGCGTTTGGAATTTTGGATAGAAATTCCGGGCGTGACATCATATATACTACATTATTATTTATGGTTATATTTAATGGTAGCTCACGATGGTTAATCGTGTTATGATAATTAATTGGTTATTAAAATATGATTAATGGTGGGTTGTGAGCACATGGTTTTGAGAGTCGTGCTCATGACAATTAAGGACCGGTTCGCGAGCTACTGTTGTGAAACATTTATCGTGCCAACCACAAGCCAGCGTGGGCAACGGCTTTATCTTTTGTATAGCGTGATTCATTATAGTGCGCCAGACTGAGAAGTGGCGAGAAGTCCACGGGGGTCGCTTGGGAGTCCATGCCTTGTTTATAAGGGGGTGATTATGATCCAGGAACGGTGCACTGTTCTGAGTTGTGTTGTGCAAAGGGTATTGTCACGATTTCCCCCTTTGCAATGCCGTGGTGGTATTTCGGGGCATGGCAACATGTGTGGAATCGTGTCTTGTGGGTACAGTGGTACACCTCTGGCCAGAGTAAAACTATTCGAATAGCCGTGCCCGCGGTTATGGGCAGGTTGAGCAATGTTTTTCGTGATTAGTCTCACACCTCTCACAATAATTATTGATGATTATAACTGGTAATAATTTGCTTAGCTCCTGGTTTGGAGTTAGATCTGTTCAGCCGGGTATGGTTGTTCAGGATGGTTGGGCCTGTACAGCATGGGTGTGCTGTTCAGTGTTGATTAAAATTTCTGATTAATTACTCTACTATTTTACTACTCTTAACTCTTTGCTAAATGTTGCTTTCGCAACTGAGCCTATATTATGCCATCATTTGGAATCCTTGTGCACTTGCATATTTGCTGTGTGGCTTGTTGAGTATGTCATATGCTCATTCTTGCAATAATCAATCAAACCTCAGTTGAAGATAGAGGATCCAGAAGGAGAAGACGTTTGGCTTATACCCCAGTTGAGCTGCTTGTGGGAGTGGAGCAGAAGCCATCGCTAGACCGTTAATTCCGCTGCTGTTTTTCTTTTCTTTTGTAAGTATGTGACGTTATTATTATGATGGATTTGTATATTAAATTGTCAGTTTGTGTACCTCGGCTGATTCCTGGATGAGGATTTTATGCACAAATAAGTTCGGAAATTACTAGTGAATTTCCGGGCGTGACAAGTTGGTATCAGAGCCATCTCGACTGTAGGATAAGCCAAATGGTCAAACTTTAAGGACGAATTTTTCCGACAAAAATGATTTGTGAAAATTTCTCCTTTCTTCCTTATCTAGAATTCTTTGCAAATTGTTTCATTGTCTACTCTCGTCTCTCTTTCAACTTGAGTAGTTCTGAGACATTGAAACTTGAAGACGCCAATTATGTCTACTTATGGAGGTTAAGTAAAGTGGATCGAGGAAGAACTGAAGTGCCCAGATGTCAAGATGGAATGAAGTTGGCATCCTACCTTAGAACCTATGCCGCCAAAGTGTCTTTGAAGAATAGTTAGTAGGATAGAACGCTTGTTGTTTGCTTTGTGTGTAGGTATGGTTGCATTCCCATCATTGGAGTAGTTCAGTGATGAGTGTGTAACTGTACTAGGTTGTTTGCTTAATCAACTTGAACAATATAATGGTTTACACACATCAGATCAGTGTTAAACTGGTTAAGGTCTTGTCTTTAGTGTAATCCCTCTCCTCCTATCTTCTCTAATCTGCAACAGATGGTGAACACTCGCGCCAGTGGAAGTGGAAACAATAACAATGAAGAGAACCCAACCCTTGCTCAAGTGCTGGCTCAACAGACCCAATTGATCAACATGTTAGTGCAACAAATGCAGAACCAGCAAGGGAACAACAATGTCAATCCTCTGCCGCCGCAGAACAAGTTAGCAGATTTTCTTCGTGTGAAGCCACCTACCTTCTCTAGCACTACCAACCCAGTGGAAGCAGGTGATTGGTTGCACGCTATTGAGAAGAAGTTGGAATTGCTCCAGTGCACGGATCAGGAGAAAGTTGTTTTTGCTTCACATCAGTTGCAAGGATCTGCTTCAGAATGGTGGGATCATTTCCGGATGAACAGAGCAGAAGGACAACCAATCACTTGGGCGGAGTTCACTGAAGCCTTCAAGAAGACACACATACCTGCAGGTGTTGTTGCTTTGAAGAAGCGTGAGTTCCGGACACTTAAGCAAAAGGATCGTACAGTGACGGAATATCTTCATGAGTTCAATCGTCTAGCTCGCTATGCTCCAGAAGATGTGCGTACTGACGAGGAAAGGCAGGAGAAGTTTTTGGAAGGCTTAAAGGATGAGCTGTCAGTTATGTTGATCTCTCATGACTATGAGGATTTTCAGGAATTGGTTGACAAAGCAATTCGACTGGAAGACAAGAAGAACAGGATGGACAATCGTAAGAGAGGAATGATTGTTTTCCAGGAGACACAGGGTAGTAGCTAGAGGCAGCGTATCAAGCCACTCCAAATTGGTGAATCCTTTTCCGCTGGTCAAGGACAGTCGCAACCGTTGAACATCGGTGGTGAGATCAAATTAGAGACTAATGAAAGCAATGAAGTTAACATCGAGCAAGCTAATCAGCCGGTGCCAGTTCAGCAGGATCAGTCTCAAGTGAATAACAGTAGTGGAAGGGAGCAGCAGGTATGTTTCAACTGTTACAAGCCAGGCCACTTTGCAAGAGAGTGTCCGAAGCCGAAGCATCAGCAGCCGCAAGGTCAGGTCAACAACATTGTTGTCACAGGAGCCAATGCAGTGCCAGTTGCGTCTTCAAGAGTTGCGTCTTCAAGTGTTACAGCTCAGCCACCAGTTTCAAAGCAGAAGTAGTTTTCTTTAGAGCCTTAGAATAATTATCGGAGTTATGGAATAAGATAGACTGCAGTTTACCTATGCCTTTTTCTTTCTAGCCGTTCCGAATCTCGGGACGAGATTCTTTGTAAGGGGGGTAGATTTGTCACATCCTGATTTTGTTTCAGGATTTATAACTTATTTAATAAATTATTATTAGAATATATATTAAATGTTCATTAATTTACAAGTGAAGTTAAATGTGGGAAATAAAAATTCCTAAATATAAAGCATGGATGGATTTAATTTTTATTAAATTCTCCATGGTTAATTATACTCTCTGGAATTTTCTCGGATTTTTCGGAGCACAATTATTAATTTTAATCATACAAAGAGCATTTCAGTAATTACCCACATATTAATTTAATCATTAAATGGTCTAATTATAATTTTGTTAAGTACTTTTAGTGTCCAAGTATTTTCAGGATTTTTCTTGAAATTATTTGAGCATTGGAAGTATTTTTAACAATTGAAAGATCATTTAAGTGATTATTTTAATTGGAAAAAGTTTTTAAATCCTTCCCTAAGTCGTTGGGCCGATTTCGGCCCAACTCTTTCTCTCTCCGCGCGGCCGAACCGGCCCAATCGGCCCAGCTGCCGCCGCCCGCCCCCTCCTCTCTCTCTGTCAAAGTCTGTTTTGCCTCCCTCCTTCAATCGGGCCGAGGAAATGAAGCCCAGCCGGAAAAGTCTACTTTTCCTCCCTCTGCTACTGTTCATCTTCCAGCTCTGGACAGAGCCCGAGCTGCCACCTTGCGCCGCCTTCCGCCTCCAAATCCACTCCAATCCGACCCCGTTTCTTCCGGATTTTTGAGGGGTTTTGATCCTCTCATCCTCCTCTATCTTTTCCCCCAAGAATCGGAGCAAATCGTTGGGTATTTTATCCGAATCAAACTCGTTTTCGAGTTTATCTCTAAAACCGAGTTTTTGATTTTCCGGCTTCGATTCCTCTCGTTTGGAGTCCGATCTCTCTAGTCCAAGCCTATATAAAGCACCCCCTAGTCCTCCTCTTTCGTTTGCCCCCTCTACCATCCTCTCCCGTGACCCGTAGAGCCGTTGCCACCGTGCAAGCCGCCGCCGCCGTTGCTTCTTCGTCGCCGGCCGTCATCCGTCGTCGTTCGTCGCGTTGGTGAGTACCATCGGGTTCGTCTCGTCGTCCTCTTCGCGTAGGTGTCCTCCAAAATCCCGGCCGACCACCCTAGCTCCGGCGAGGTCGCCACCCGTGCTGTGGCTGCCATGGATGATGTCAGCGTGACATCATCATCCTTCCTTTTTCCCGTTTTTCTAATAGATTAAATCTTCGGAAAATCATAACTAAATAACCGTAGATCCGTTTCAGGTGGTTCAAGTTGCTAAATTTTTCTAAAATAAAGATCTACATATTAAAATTGTCCATAAATTAAATTAAATTTATTTAATTCTTTTTTTAAATGGGCTTTAATTAGATTTAATCTTGTAAAATTCATAATAAATTCATGTGAAGTCAGAATGAGGCCGTTCAAGTCTCATAATTCATCTAAAATTATGATTTACATGTTTGTTTACTTTTTATGTACTGTTTATTTGGTTTTTATTAGTCTTTTTCTTCGTTTTGCGTGTTAGCTTGTCGTTTCCGTCGTTGCGAAGGTTCGTGAGTGCGTCGGAAGTGATCAAGAAAATTAATTGAAGATCGATTATTGCAAGGCAAGTCACACAGATCCTAAACACAATCCTTTGAGCATGTTGATCCTATATTTAAATTCTCTATTTATTTCAACTGTGCATTTATTTTCGAAAGTCACCGGGTGGTGTGAACCTATTCCTTTGTTATGACCAATTTGCATTGAATGCCCTATTTCTTGATACCTTGGGTAATAAATTGATTAGCTTGAACCTTATGTATTGGTTTGGTTCAGCTAAATGTTATATATATAATTGCTTAGCAATGCTTAGAAACATTAGCTCACTAATGGGATGAATCATATATACTACATTATTATTTATGGTTATATTTAATGGTAGCTCACGATGGTTAATCGTGTTATGATAATTAATTGGTAATTAAAATATGATTAATGGTGGGTTGTGAGCACATGGTTTTGAGAGTCGTGCTCATGATAATTAAGGACCGGTTCGCGAGATACTGTTGTGAAACATTTATCGTGCCAACCACAAGCCAGCGTGGTGTCACACCACGAAGTTTTCTGTCACGCCCGGAATTTCTATCCAAAATTCCAAACGCTTACATGTGTGTGAACCCTCGTCCAGGAATCAGCCGAGGCACACAATAACAAATTGATAATAGAGTACAATTATTACTCTAATTAATAAGCGAATAAAATGTCATTACAGAGGTAGATAGTTCCTCTCAAACAATAAAGATCTAAGCAGCGGAAAATAAAAAACGGCGCAGACGGCTCCACTCCACAGGCAGCTTGACCAAGGCTACACCTAATCCTCCTCACCTTCAGCATCGATGAAGAACTCTTCCTCTGATGAATGATTGCAAGGTGAGTATATGACATACTCAGCAAGCCACGCAGCAAATATGCAAGTGCACAGGATAACAAAGGATGGCATAATAGGGTTCCATTTGCAAAAACAGCATTTAACAAATATTTGAGAGTTTAAAACAGTTAAGTATAAATTAAGCAATATTAATCCAACGCTACACAACACACCCTGTTGTATAGGCCCAACCAATCTGAACAACCATCCCGGCTGCACAGTTCTATCTCCAAACCAGGAATATTCCATTCCAAACCAGGAGCTAATCAAATTATTACCAGTTTAAGCATCATTAATTATGGTGAGAGGGGTGAGACTAATCACGAAAGACATTGTTAGACCCGCCCATAACCGCGGGCACGGCTATTCGAATAGTTTTACTCTGATCAGAGGTGTACCACTGTACCCACAAGACACAACCCCACATCATGTCACCATGTGCCTCAATATCACCACGATACCTCGGAAAGGAGTTGTGACAATACCCCTCATACAACACAATCCACTGCAGCGCACCTTTCCTGGATCATAATCACCCCCTTATAAACAAGGCATGGACTCCCCAGCGACCCCCGTGGGCTTATCTCCGCCACTTCTCAGTCTGGTGCCCCGCAATGAACTATGCTATACAAAAGATAAAGCCGTTGCCCATGCTGGCTTGTGGTTGGCACGGTTAATGTTTCACAACCGAAACTCGTGAACCGGTCCTTAATTGTCATGAGCACGACCTTCAAAACCATGTGCTCACAATCCACCATTACCAGGTTTTAGTTGGCACATTAATTAATTAACTAATCACGATTGACCATCGTGAACTATTATTAAACCATCATGAAATAATAGTGAATCATTAGTTATCCCCGAAGTGAACTAATGTTTCTAAGCAGGGCTAAGCAATTGCACCTAAAATCTAGTTGAACCAATATAAATAAAGTTCAACTAGTCAAATTATATTAACCCCAAGGTATCAAGGAATAAGGTAATCAAGAACAAAAAGGGCTATAACAAACAATAGGTTAATTCCACCCAATGACATTCGAAAATAAATGCAATAGTTGAATGAAAACAATAGCTTTAAATAGGATCAACATGCTCAAAGGGTTGTTTGGGATCTGTGTGACTTGCCTTGCTGGCCTTGGAACTCTTCAAACTCTTCTCCGACGAAAACGGACTCTCCGGAAACGACGGAATCTAAGCAGAAAAGAACAAAATCAACTAATCAACACATAAACAAGCATGAACAGTACATGTGGATATTTTTAATGTGTAGATCTCAATTTTAGAAAAATTTAGAGACTTGAACCAACTAAATCGGAGCTAAGATGAATTAGTTATGAATTTTTAAAGATTAAACCGGATTAAAACACTTAAATCGGCTTAAAATTGAATTATGACGCAATAATGAATTATTTTTGAAAAGAAAAAAGGGATTTATTGCGTCAGCGGCGCTAGGGTTTGGTGGACCGGGCGCACGGGCGGGGTTCACGCGAACGGACGGCCGAGATCCAACCGATCCAAGATGGACGGCCGAGATCGATCGGGTCCACAGCGGCTCACGGGAGAGGACGACGATGGCGCCAGGGCTGACGTCAGCGATGACCTCACCGACGGCGGCGGCGGCTCGGCGGCTCGGCATCGCATGCTCGCCGGCGAACGACGGCACAACGATGCGAACGAAGGGCACCGGGGCGAAGCGGACGGCACGGCGAACTTACCGGCGACCAAAACCACGGCGGAGAAGCAACGGACGGCGCCGGCGACGAGAAAGAAGCGGCGGAGTTCTTCGGGTTGTCGACGGCGACGGTGCTCCGGCGGGTTCCGACGGCTGCGAGGGGGCGGACGAGGACGGCAACCACTCGGCGATCACGACGACGGTCTTCCCGAGTGACGGCGACGGCTGGAACGACGGTGGCGCACGGCTGGAGCGGCGGCGGCGACGGCGAGGCTAGGGCACACGGCGCTAGAACGATTCCGGCGACGAAAGGCGAAGGCGAGGGTGGCGGCGGGTAGAGGAGAGCACGGGGACGCTTTTAACGGGGCTCGGAGGCGACGGCGGAGGCCCACGGCGACCGGCGACGAGGAAGGAAAGCTCGGCATGAACGAATCCGAGACGAACTCGAATCCGTCGCTTTCCAAAGCGATTCAACCGATGATTCCAAAGAGAAAAAGGTAGAGGAGCACCCGGCGATCATTTCCCCTCAACCAATTCGGCCGGAAAAGGAAGGAGGCGGCCGGATTGGAAGGAAACAGCGGCGGCGGCTCGGCGGCGGCGCGCTAGGGTTTCGGCCCGAGGAAGACGACGGGCCTGACAGGTGGGACCCACCTGTCAGCGGCTGCGAGGGCGCGCGCGCGCGCGGGCGGCTGCGGACTGGGCCGACTTGGGCCGGGAGGAGAGAGAGAAGGTTTTGGGCCGACTTTCGGCCCAAAGCCAAAAGAGGACTTTTTAAAACTTTTTCAATTTAAATTATTTCTTAAATGCAATTCCATTTATTAAAAATACTTTCTTAGCTCAAATAAATCCCAGAAAAATCTAGGAATTATAGAATTAAGCAAAGTATTTAATGAAATTTTATCTGGCCACTTTTTATATTGGAATTTATTATTTAAAATTAGATTTTCTTTTCAAGCCTTTTAAAATAAATTCTAGAAATTCCATTTAAACAACAATTTATATTATTTGAATTTTTAGGGTGTGACAAACCTACCCCCCTTAAACAGAATCTCGTCCTCGAGATTCGGAAGAACTGGCAAACAGAAACGGATGAGCTGACTTCAATTCATCTTCTCGCTCCCAAGTTGATTCTTCTTCCGAGTGATTACTCCACTGGACTTTGCAGAAACGGATAACTCGATTCCTGGTTCTTCTCTCGCTTGTTTCCAAGATACGGATTGGCTTCTCAACATAGGTCAGATCCTCTTGGACTTCTATCTGATCAATATTAGCTTCTTCGGTAGGTACCCTTAAACACTTCTTCAATTGTGACACATGGAACACATCATGGACTCCTGCCAAAGATTGAGGTAACTCCAACTGATAAGCAACCTCTCCTCTTCTACTGACAATCTTATAGGGTCCCACAAAACGCGGTGCCAATTTTCCTTTGGTCTGAAAACGATGAACCCCTCGTAGAGGCGTGACACGAAGATACACATAATCTCCTTCTTCGAAACTCAAATCTCTGCGGCGATTGTCGGCATAACTCTTATGACGAGACTGAGCCACACGCAATCTTTCTTGAATGATTTTCACCTTTTCTTCTGCTTCCCTTAGGATATCCGTCCCGAAAACCTGACGCTCTCCCGTTTGATCCCACAAAAGCGGAGTGCGACACTTCCGACCATACAGTGCTTCGTAAGGAGCCATCTGAAGACTAGATTGATAACTGTTGTTGTACGAAAACTCTGCATAAGGTAGATTCTTATCCCAACTTCCACCAAAATCTAAAGCACAAGCTCTCAACATGTCTTCCAAAATCTGATTCACCCTTTCAGTTTGTCCATCTGTTTGCGGATGATAAGCAGTACTAAAGTTCAACTTAGAACCCATCTCTTCCTGAAGTTTCTTCCAAAAATTTGAAGTAAACTGACTGCCTCGATCAGACACTATCTTCTTAGGGACACCATGCAAACACACAATCCTTGCCATATACAATTCTGCTAATCGACTTCCGGAATAAGTTGTCTTTACCGGAATGAAATGTGCCACTTTGGTAAGTCTGTCGACTATCACCCAAATAGAGTCATGGCCTGATGACGTTCTGGGCAAACCAGTGATAAAATCCATTCCGATTTCTTCCCACTTCCATTCAGGAATCTTCAAAGGCTGCAACAAACCGGCGGGTTTCTGATGTTCTGCCTTGACTCGCTGACATACATCACATACTGCCACGTATTCTGCAATTTCACGCTTCATACTTGCCCACCAAAACCTTTCCTTGAGATCCTGGTACATCTTAGTACTACCGGGGTGAATAGAGTATAAAGTTTCATGAGCTTCTTTCAGAATTGCATCTTTCAAATCCTTATTGTCGGGGACACAAATCCTTTCACCTAACCATACAGTTCCTTGCTCATCTTCCAAGAAACCGATAGCTTTTCCTCTTCTCATATTCTTCTTGATCTCTTGAATATCAGAATCGTTAATTTGGGCTTCTCTAACTTGATCAATCAGAGTGGGCTTCGCTTCTAAGGCTGCAACGAAACCTCTACTGACAATTCCCACATTTAATCTTTCAAATTCCTTGCATAATTCCAATGGCAACTGTCGTCCTTCTGTAGCATTGCAATAGCCTTTCCTGCTAAGAGCGTCTGCTACAACATTAGCCTTTCCTGGGTGATAATGAATTCCCATGTCATAATCTTTAATTAATTCCAACCATCTCCTTTGTCTCATGTTCAGATCCGGTTGAGTAAAGATATACTTTAAACTCTTGTGATCGGTATATACTTCTGTACGAGTACCGAAAAGATAATGACGCCAAATCTTCAACGCATGAACTACTGCAGCTAATTCAAGATCATGAGTAGGGTAGTTCTTCTCATGCGGACGTAACTGACGAGATGCGTAGGCAACCACCTTCCCATCTTGCATCAGAACACAACCTAACCCAAGTTTGGATGCATCGCAATATACTTGGAAACCCTTCTTTGGATCAGGCAAAATCAAAATAGGAGCTGATACTAAGCGATTCTTCAACTCTTGGAAACTTTGCTCGCATTCTTCTGACCACTTGTACTTCACATCTTTCTGGAGCAATCGTGTCATAGGCTTAGCAATCTTAGAAAAATTCTCTATAAACCTCCGATAATATCCTGCGAGGCCTAAGAAACTGCGAATCTCTGAAACTGTCTTTGGTTGTTTCCAGTTGGTTACGGATTCCACATTGCTAGGATCGACGGCAACTCCTCCTGCTGAGATGACGTGACCAAGGAACTTCACTTCAGACAACCAAAATTCACACTTGCTAAACTTAGCATACAGCTGATGTTCTCGTAGCTTCTCTAATGCAAGGCGAAGATGTTCTTCATGCTCTTCTTTGGTTCGAGAGTAGATAAGAATGTCATCAATAAAGACCACCACAAACTTATCTAGGTATTCCATAAACACCTTATTCATCAAGTTCATGAAGAAAGCAGGGGCATTCGTAAGTCCAAAAGACATAACAGTACATTCGAACAACCCATACCTAGTGGTAAAAGCTGTCTTAGGTATATCTTCCTCTTTGATTCTCAACTAATGATATCCTGATCGAAGATCTATCTTGGAGAAAACAGTGGCACCTTTAAGCTGATCAAATAAATCATCAATTCTGGGCAGCGGATACTTATTCTTGATAGTCACATCGTTTAGAGCACGATAATCCACACACATTCTTTGGGTACGGTCTTTCTTTTCCACAAAAATAACTGGAGCTCCCCATGGTGACGAACTCGGTCTGATGTATCCTTTCTGAAGCAAATCGTCGACTTGCCTCTTAACTTCTGCCAACTCATTGGCTGCCATTCTATATGGTCTCTTGTGGATCGGAGTTGTTCCGGGTACCAAATCTATTCTGAACTCTATATCCCTTTTAGGCGGCATACCTGGTAAATCATCTGGGAACACATCAGGATACTCCCGGACTATAGGAATCTCTTCCAAAGTTATCTGATTCAGTCTTGACCTTAAAGACTCAGTAGACATTGCGTGAACAGTCACAACTCGACCATCATTGCTGGTGAGAGTTACTTTTCTGTTAGCACAGTCTATCACACCTTTATGTCTGGCTAACCAGTCCATCCCTAGGATGACATCAAGGTCTTTGGATTCTAACAAGATAAGATTGGCCAGAAATGGTATTCCTTGAATTTCTATTCTGACAGAGGGGCTACGTTGCAAAGAAAGTGCTTGATTACTTGGGGTACTAACCATCAAAGGACGTCTAAGATCTTCTACTTCCATCCCATGATTTCCCGCAAAACTCATAGATAGAAATGAATGTGTAGCACCGGAATCAAAAAGTACTGTTGCAGGAACTGAGTTAACAGGGAACGTACCCAAAATCACATCTGGAGCATCTTGAGCTTCCGCAACTGCAACATGATTGACACGGGCCTTTGATACTGGTACAGCAGTGTTGTTCTGGGCAGGGACAACCTTCACGCGTCGGGGCTTCGGACACTTGTCAGCATAATGTCCTGGGTCTCCACAGTTAAAACACACCACGGGCTTGCTGCCTTGCTCCCTCTTGGCGGGCTGTTGCTGTGTTGGAGCTGTAACAGGACGTGGAGCTTGGTTGCGGATGTTGTTACCAGCATTGTTGTTGAAGAACTGACGCTGCGGACGAACAACAGACGAAGAACCTCCATGTGGCATAGACTGGGGTCCTAAAGTAAGACGCGGCTTCTGATTATTCCCCTGTTGTGCCTTAAAGTGAGCAATCCGGCGTTTTTTCTGCTCCATGAAATTGTACTTGTCCTCCTGACGAATAGCCTTATCCACTAACTTCTGGAAATCAGGATAATCTCCAACCATAAGTGGGTAAGAAAGCTCATCATTAAGTCCTCCCAAAAACTTCTCCTGACGCTCTTCATCATTGCGTACATCCCCCGGAGCATAACGGGCAAGACGATTGAACTCGTGCAGATACTCCGTAACAGAGCGAGATCCCTGCGTAAGCGACCTGAACTCCTTCTTCTTGAGAGACACCACTCCCGATGGTATATGCGTCTTCCGGAAAGCAGCAGTGAATTCAAGCCATGTAATAAGTTCAGCATTAATCCTATTCAGGCGGAAGTGATCCCACCATTCCGAGGCAGGGCCATGCAACTGATGCGATGCAAAAGAGACCTTCTCTTGATCAGTGCACTGAAGCAAATCCAATTTCTTCTCTATGGCATGCAGCCAATCACCAGCTTCAACAGGATTAGTGGTACTAGAGAAAACAGGCGGCCTTACACGAAGAAATTCTGCTAACTTATTCTGAGGAGGTGCATGGTTATTTCCTTGGTTCTGCTGGTTCTGAAGTTGTTGCATCATCATGTGCATTAGCTGAGTCTGTTGAGCAAGAACTTGAGCAAGGGTTGGATTCTCTCCATTGTTGTTGTTATTGGGGTTGTTGGGGTTAGGACCATTCCCATTGCTGCGAGTATTCACCATCTGGCATGGACATGACACAAGAAGAGAAGCCAGGGGGAAAACTACTTAGGACAGAAAATTACTTTAACTTTTATTGATCTTAACTGAGTTTCATTATTACAAACTGAAAACTCTCACACCACTAAACTCACCAACTTCCTAGCACTCAGAAGCAAACAAACGCATGCACTTACATCCCACCACTGATGTAAATCACATGCAGGACCCACACACACACAAGCAAACTTAAAACAAGCAAACTAACACAACGATCTAAGGCAACGACCCAACAAGCTACTCTAGTTCTTCCGAACACAGGAGGTCGATCGAAGGCTCGTTCGGGTCTTCTTCCTCTTCTTTGACAGCCACCCACTCAAACTTGGAATTGTTGCGCCTGGGTTCTTCTTCTTCATCACTACTTATGATGATGACGGGAGGATTTGCTTGAGCTGGGGCAACTTCTTTCTCCACCACGCGGATCTTTGGCGCCAACTGATAACGAGGGACAAACAAAGCTCTCTTCCTTGCGGTGAGACGAATCCTGGCCTTCTGCGGCGGCGCTTCTCCCTTCAACGCAGCTAGCTCCTTCTCCAAACGATCCACCTTGTCTTCCAGCTTACAAATCTTACCACGATTCCGGTCTTCACGATCCTGGGCTGCTGACACAGTCTCCGCACGACTCTCATCCATAGCCCACAACATCTCAACCAAATGCCTCGTGGTAGCATCATTCTCAATCCCTTCAGTCTCAAGGTAACTGCCACGGTCACTTCCCTGGGGTTGACGAGGGTGGTAGCGATACTCAGTATCGGCCAACTGATCACTGTAACGGTCACGGAGCTCTCCTATGGCGATCCTTGCCACCTCCTGACATGCATGGATATAATTCCTTCCTCCAGCTTTGAATATCACCGAGGGGATATCTTCACTATTGCTGTTCAAGGTGACTTTGACTCGGCACTTCTCTTCATGACGATCATGGCGAATCTGGGCATAAAAAGGAGCAGTTCCAAATCCAATGACAAAGGACATTGTACGCAACTCCTGGACAAACCCTTCAACACCAAACAGGTACTCAGGCTTGTAGCACGGCATCTAAAGACAAGTGAAGGGAGGGAGTTAAGATATCTATCCAATTAATAGCACAAGTTTTTGGATTAATTTGGATAAAGTTTGCAAATTAAGGTAAAAGGTAAGTAAATAAAGTAAATCAAACTTGCAAGATAAAATGAAATAGTTGGAAACAAATTTTGTACTTTTGAATAACAGGATTCAAATAAAAGAAAAAGGGTTATAGAATCATCTTGCTAAATTCATTTTATTGCAGCAGGATTAAATAAAACAATAAAAGCTTCTGCTGATAAATGAGCCATCGGTACAGTAATGAATGTACAGTACTAATAACACTGGAATAAATTTTTAGCGAAAACCATTAAAAGAGATTTATGAAGTGCATGTGCCATTAGTTTGGTTTAATTAAAAGAGAAAAGGGAGAAGAACAGTTCTACTTTTCCAATATTTTTAGAGGGCTTCTATGGGTATCCATTTGGCATAACCTAGGGTCAAGGTAGCTCTGATACCAACTTGTCACGCCCGGAATTTCTATCCAAAATTCCAAACGCTTACATGTGTGTGAACCCTCGTCCAGGAATCAGCCGAGGCACACAATAACAAATTGATAATAGAGTACAATTATTACTCTAATTAATAAGCGAATAAAATGTCATTACAGAGGCAGATAGTTCCTCTCAAACAATAAAGATCTAAGCAGCGGAAAATAAAAAACGGCGCAGACGGCTCCACTCCACAGGCAGCTTGACCAAGGCTACACCTAATCCTCCTCACCTTCAGCATCGATGAAGAACTCTTCCTCTGATGAATGATTGCAAGGTGAGTATATGACATACTCAGCAAGTCACGCAGCAAATATGCAAGTGCACAGGATAACAAAGGATGGCATAATAGGGTTCCATTTGCAAAAACAGCATTTAACAAATATTTGAGAGTTTAAAACAGTTAAGTATAAATTAAGCAATATTAATCCAACGCTACACAACACACCCTGTTGTATAGGCCCAACCAATCTGAACAACCATCCCGGCTGCACAGTTCTATCTCCAAACCAGGAATATTCCATTCCAAACCAGGAGCTAATCAAATTATTACCAGTTTTAGCATCATTAATTATGGTGAGAGGGGTGAGACTAATCACGAAAGACATTGTTAGACCCGCCCATAACCGCGGGCACGGCTATTCGAATAGTTTTACTCTGATCAGAGGTGTACCACTGTACCCACAAGACACAACCCCACATCATGTCACCATGTGCCTCAATATCACCACGATACCTCGGAAAGGAGTTGTGACAATACCCCTCATACAACACAATCCACTGCAGCGCACCTTTCCTGGATCATAATCACCCCCTTATAAACAAGGCATGGACTCCCCAGCGACCCCCGTGGGCTTATCTCCGCCACTTCTCAGTCTGGTGCCCCGCAATGAACTATGCTATACAAAAGATAAAGCCGTTGCCCATGCTGGCTTGTGGTTGGCACGGTTAATGTTTCACAACCGAAACTCGTGAACCGGTCCTTAATTGTCATGAGCACGACCTTCAAAACCATGTGCTCACAACCCACCATTACCAGGTTTTAGTTGGCACATTAATTAATTAACTAATCACGATTGACCATCGTGAACTATTATTAAACCATCATGAAATAATAGTGAATCATTAGTTATCCCCGAAGTGAACTAATGTTTCTAAGCAGGGCTAAGCAATTGCACCTAAAATCTAGTTGAACCAATATAAATAAAGTTCAACTAGTCAAATTATATTAACCCCAAGGTATCAAGGAATAAGGTAATCAAGAACAAAAAGGGCTATAACAAACAATAGGTTAATTCCACCCAATGACATTCGAAAATAAATGCAATAGTTGAATGAAAACAATAGCTTTAAATAGGATCAACATGCTCAAAGGGTTGTTTGGGATCTGTGTGACTTGCCTTGCTGGCCTTGGAACTCTTCAAACTCTTCTCCGACGAAAACGGACTCTCCGGAAACGACGGAATCTAAGCAGAAAAGAACAAAATCAACTAATCAACACATAAACAAGCATGAACAGTACATGTGGATATTTTTAATGTGTAGATCTCAATTTTAGAAAAATTTAGAGACTTGAACCAACTAAATCGGAGCTAAGATGAATTAGTTATGAATTTTTAAAGATTAAACCGGATTAAAACACTTAAATCGGCTTAAAATTGAATTATGACGCAATAATGAATTATTTTTGAAAAGAAAAAAGGGATTTATTGCGTCAGCGGCGCTAGGGTTTGGTGGACCGGGCGCACGGGCGGGGTTCACGCGAACGGACGGCCGAGATCCAACCGATCCAAGATGGACGGCCGAGATCGATCGGGTCCACAGCGGCTCACGGGAGAGGACGACGATGGCGCCAGGGCTGACGTCAGCGATGACCTCACCGACGGCGGCGGCGGCTCGGCGGCTCGGCATCGCATGCTCGCCGGCGAACGACGGCACAACGATGCGAACGAAGGGCACCGGGGCGAAGCGGACGGCACGGCGAACTTACCGGCGACCAAAACCACGGCGGAGAAGCAACGGACGGCGCCGGCGACGAGAAAGAAGCGGCGGAGTTCTTCGGGTTGTCGACGGCGACGGTGCTCCGGCGGGTTCCGACGGCTGCGAGGGGGCGGACGAGGACGGCAACCACTCGGCGATCACGACGACGGTCTTCCCGAGTGACGGCGACGGCTGGAACGACGGCGGCGCACGGCTGGAGCGGTGGCGGCGACGGCGAGGCTAGGGCACACGGCGCTAGAACGATTCCGGCGACGAAAGGCGAAGGCGAGGGTGGCGGCGGGTAGAGGAGAGCACGGGGACGCTTTTAACGGGGCTCGGAGGCGACGGCGGAGGCCCACGGCGACCGGCGACGAGGAAGGAAAGCTCGGCATGAACGAATCCAAGACGAACTCGAATCCGTCGCTTTCCAAAGCGATTCAACCGATGATTCCAAAGAGAAAAAGGTAGAGGAGCACCCGGCGATCATTTCCCCTCAACCAATTCGGCCGGAAAAGGAAGGAGGCGGCCGGATTGGAAGGAAACAGCGGCGGCGGCTCGGCGGCGGCGCGCTAGGGTTTCGGCCCGAGGAAGACGACGGGCCTGACAGGTGGGACCCACCTGTCAGCGGCTGCG
The DNA here is from genome assembly GCA_000576065.2 of Oryza nivara. Lineage (NCBI taxonomy): Eukaryota > Viridiplantae > Streptophyta > Magnoliopsida > Poales > Poaceae > Oryza > Oryza nivara. Next base: position 12,941,295 of record CM002509.2, read on the forward strand.
AGGGCGCGCGCGCGCGCGGGCGGCTGCGGACTGGGCCGACTTGGGCCGGGAGGAGAGAGAGAAGGTTTTGGGCCGACTTTCGGCCCAAAGCCAAAAGAGGACTTTTTAAAACTTTTTCAATTTAAATTATTTCTTAAATGCAATTCCATTTATTAAAAATACTTTCTTAGCTCAAATAAATCCCAGAAAAATCTAGGAATTATAGAATTAAGCAAAGTATTTAATGAAATTTTATCTGGCCACTTTTTATATTGGAATTTATTATTTAAAATTAGATTTTCTTTTCAAGCCTTTTAAAATAAATTCTAGAAATTCCATTTAAACAACAATTTATATTATTTGAATTTTTAGGGTGTGACATTTTCCTCCCAAGCCAAAATTGTAATTTATAAATGACCCCAAGAAAATGCAGGTGAAATCAGGAGAAAACCCTAAGAAAGTAATGCAAATAATAATCGGATTTGACATGTGGAATTTTTCTTGAGTTCTACATGTCGAAATTCATTAACAGGATTTTTAGTGGAATTTTCAGAGCTCTAGAAATAATTTTAACCAATTAAAATTGAGCAAGCAATATTTTAATTCCAGGGAAAAATCCTTTTTCCTTTTTCTTTTTCTTTTTCCCCTCTTTTTCCTCCTTTTTGTCAAATGGGCCGTCGGCCCATTTCTCCTTTCCTTCCCCCTCCTCTCTGCTGGGCCGGCCGCAGGCCGAGGCCCAGCCCGGCAGCCAGGCCGCCCCGCTGCCTCCTCTCTCGGGGTCGCCGACAGGTGGGGCCCACCTGTCGGGCCCGTCTCCCTCCTCCCGCCGATCCCGGCGCGCCGCCGCGCCCGCAACCGTCGCCGCGCCCACGTCTCCGCCTTCCCCGGGCCACGTCGACCCCGCCCGCGCGTGCGCCGCGTCTCCCGCGCCCACTTCCCTCTCTCTCCCGCTCGCGCCCGCGCCCGAGATGGCCGGGATTCGGAAATCGAATCCCGCCTCTCTCTCCTCCCCCACTCCCCACGTCGGCCGGCGATTCCCGCCGCTCCCGGCCACGTCCGGCCCCCTCTTCCCCTATTTAAGCATCGCCGGCACCCCCTCTCTCTTTTTCCCCATTTCGCCGACCTCTCCCGTGCCCCCCATCGTCCCCGCGTCGTGCAACCCCTTGCCGCCGTGTCTTCCCGCTACTCCGGCCGCCGCTAGCCGCCGCTAGGCTCGCCGCCGTCTTGCGCCGTCGCCGCCGTTCGATCCGCGTGGCCAAGATCCACCTCGTCCACCCCTCCTCCGTCGAGGTTCGTCGCCGGAGCCCTCATCCCCACGCGCACGGGTGAGCGCCTTCTCTACCGCCACCTTCGGCCATGGGTTCCGGTCGCCGTGTTCCATCTCCCTCTCTCTAATCCCTCTCTTCTCCTTCCTTAGGGCACCCCGAAGCTCGTCCGCCCGCCGACGTCGTCCTCCCGTGGTTGCCGTCGCCGCTCGCCATCGTCTTCCTCCGCGCCGGCCACCCTCGGTGAGGCACCCCTCCCTTCTTTTCCCCTTCCTCTCCTCCTAGTGCCGCGCCGCCGCTTCGAGTCGCGCGCCGTCGCCTTCGACTGCCGCCGCCGCCTCCCGTGCCGCCGGTCGCCGCCGTCGTCGGCCGCGTGCCGTCGCTGTTAGACCCAGCCGGCCGGTCGGCTCTGATGCCGAGCCGCGCCGGCGGCCGCCTTTATCGCCGCCCGTTCCCACCCCTTCCTAGCCGCCGTTAGCGCCGCCGCCTCCGCATCGCCTTTTGCGCCGTCGCCTCCGCCGCCGGTTGACGTCGCCGGCCACGCGTTCGCGCGCGCGCCGTCGCCGTCGCCGCGGCCGGTCGGCCGGCCTTGAGCCACGCCGAGCCGCTGACCCGTGAGCCCGTGTGCCGGCGCCCTTCCTCTCTCTCCCGGGCCGCTGACCGGTGGGCCCCGCATGTCGGCGCCGCACCCCCCCCCCCCGTGCTGACGTCAGCCCTGGTTAATATTGCGCAATAAAGTATTTAAGGATTTCTTTTATAGTAATAAACACAGTGAATCTTCTAAAATTCATAACTAATTCATCCGAGCTCCATTAAATTCCATTCAAGTCTTAGTAAATCAAGAAAAATGTGTAGAATCCATTAAAAATGGTTTTGTTCTCTGTTTCAGTAGTCTTATAGCCTGTTTGCAATGTTTGCTTTGTATGTCGCTAGATTCCGATTCCTCCGACGCTCCGGTGTACTTCGAGATAGTCGCCGAGGTTCCTCCAGCAGCAGAGCAAGGCAAGTCATGCTTGTCACTTGATCATATTGATCCTATATTGCAAATGTCCTAATGTTTCCTTTCAAATACCACATTTGTTTTGCAATATTACTATGGGATGGTTACCTATTGGTACAGCCATGCTATTTTGATACCATGCTCCTTTGTTAGCTTGGGTTATAACATGATTAGAGTTAGGACTAGGGTTTGCTTTGCCATGCCTAGTTCAACTAGATCACAATGGGGAAAATCATATTAATGTTTAGACTGTTAGTTCTAATGGTAATGTTGAATTAGTGACACCGCTTCGGTGTTGGTTAATTAAAATGAATCACACGGTGGGCTGTGGGCGCGTGGTTTTGCTGGTCGCACCCATGGCAGTTAAGGACCGGTTCGCGGGATGCCCTGGAAGAATTTATCGTACTTACCACAAGCCAGCGTGGGCAACGGCTGGGCTTGTAGTGTAGCTATCTTCTAGTCGACGCATCCAGGCAAGGGTGGGCGTGATGGAGCGGGGCGGGCCCTGCGACGGCCTCTGTCGCTTCCGGATTCACCTAGGCACGAGAGGGGACTGCCCGTTGCCCGCTGGGGACGGGGGTGAAACCTGAGGTGTGGTGTACTTGGCTAGAGGGGGTTATGCGAAGGGTCCTGTCACGGCCTCTTTCCGGTATGTCGTGGTGGCATGTCGGCGCACGGAAACGTGTCGTGAGGCTGTGTCTTGTGGGTACAGTTGTACACCTCTGATCAGAGTAGAACTATTCGAATAGCCGTGCCCGCGGTTATGGGTGGTCAACCAGATTCACCGTGATTAGTCTCACCTTAGTGTAATCCTTTAATTTGGATAGTTTAGGTGGATGGTTGGGCCTGTCGCAGCGTGGTGTAGCGTTGGACAGTGGATGACTAATACTGCTTAATTATTTCAACTGTTTAAATCTTTTCAACTTCTGTTTATAAATGATCGCTTTATGCAAATGAACCACTTTAGCTTTTCTTTGAGGATTCCCTGCATCATACCTCTATTCCGGTATGACTTGCTGAGTACAGTGGGTAGTACTCAGTCTTGCTCTACTTTTCCCAACCCCAGAGTTCGAGTTCGGGTCAGATGAAGGTTTCTCCGAGGAGTAGGCTTCGTCCGTGCCGTCGAGGATGCCTGTGGAGTGGTGTTCCCGCTGCAGTTTAGTCAAGGCTTAGCTCCAGTTTCTTTTGTTTTCCGCTGCATTTATGTAAGACTTTATGATGTTTGTAAGACGTGGATCTGTATGTCAACATTGTCGTTTGTGTACCCCGGCTGGTCCTGGACGGGGATTTTAATGCACATTCTGCTTGGAATTCTATTCGGGAATTTCTGGGCGTGACAAGTTGGTATCAGAGCCGACCTTGACCGTAGGACAAGCCAAATGGAAAAACCTAAGAGCCCTCTGTATCCTTTTCATCGCATAAGTTCTTTGCAATTGGATTTGTTCTGGGAAAATTTGGGATCTGTTCTCGTGATTCAAGGGAAAAAATCTTGTCGCTCGTTTGAGTGGGATTTGCCAAAACAAGTCAGTCTAGGGTTTTAGTAAAATTATTGGGATTTATTCGTCAGTCAGTTGGGATTTGATGGGTGAAATGCATTAGGTCCTAGCTCTGTATCATGAGTTGCAAGGTATTTATGCTCTGTTGGTTATTATTAATATGTATCTAATTTCTCATTATTTTATCGTTAGGTGAGTCTGTCTTATTTATTCGCTCTCATGCAAAATGATCTATGCATAAAAATTTCGCTCTTATTCGATTCCGTTAATTGGGTCTTTTATTGCTTTATTTAAATTTGGATTTGAGCATGCATTGATCCTACCCCTTTGTCTTCTCTAGATGGCCGGTCACCCACCCAACCACCGCGGAGAAGGCATGATCGATTTCGTGGCAGAGTTGGCGCGTATGACACTGGTGGTGGGCTACCCCAACGCGCCGGAGTACACGACCATTCCACCGCTCAGTGGCGAGCTTCCTCACCGTGTCCGCTTGGAGGTCCATGGCTACGTGGGGACTTGCCTCGCTAACATGACGGTCGAGGTGTCAGGAGGCACAGCAGATCACGCCTGTCAGGAGGCAGCCTACCTGACGATGGCCAGACTACGGGAGCGCCACAACTACATCTTCCACGACACGGCGTACCGCTACCACCCCCGTTGAGCCAACGGTGATGGCGTCAGCTCCTTCCGTCCGACAGCTGGCGAGAACGACACCACCTTTGGTCACATGTGTGCTGTGATGAGGGGATTGGACAGGATGCACTCGGACCTGCATAAGGCGACCAAGGCCTTGAACGATGGGAAGCTCATGAGGATCGTCGCTCTGAAGGACGAGATAGCGCGCCTGAAGAGGGAGAACGCTCAACTAAAGGGTCTTCCAGCGCCAGGAGGAGTCCGGATCCGCACTACGCCCCGCAAGACGACGACGGCACCCGTGCGCATCCAGCTTGCGCCCAGGAACCCACCTCCAGCAGCAGCTCCCGCAGCACCTCCTGTTCCGCCCGCAGTTCCTGCAGCTCCAGCTCCAGCTCCAGCTCTAGCTCCCGCGTCCGCTCTCTCCTTCGCTCCAGCATCAGCCGCCAGAGGTCCGGCCAGTGGCACCGGAGGTTGGTTGTCTGCTACTCCCAGTGGCAGCCGCGATCGCAGCAGCAGCAGCTCTAGTGGCTCACAGTCAGGCAGCGGCGAGACGTATCTGCTAGGCTCCAGGAGTCGCTCAGAGGGACCTGGTGACGAGCAGGAGGACGCCTTCGACTCCACCGACCGCAGGAGCCGTTCCGAGCATTAGGCTCGTTTTTCCCACTAGTTTATCGACTGTCTAGCGTCTGCTTGTTAGTTTGTGTGTCTAGGTTGCTTGTGTGGGGTCAGTCGACGGTCGATATCATGTGCCTATGGTATGGCTGTCTTAATAAGGATTTTTGCTTGCTCTTTAAGTGTTTTTAATTCAGATCAGAACCATTGCAGTTTAAATTCCTTTGTGATAAAGCTTAGTTCCTGAGCATCTGCTTTTCTTCTTTTCCCCGTCTGCTCTTCCCTCCAGATGGTCTACACCAGGACTGGCAACCGCACGACAGGCGAGGGCAGCAACGGCGAAGAACGCGCTGATGGTGTGCACCCCAACAGCGATTCTGGCAATGGTCCGCCACCACTTCCCGAGAATCCGACCCTTGCCCAAGTTATGGCACATCAGACTCAGATGATGGCAGCCATGATGCAGCAGATGCAGCAGCAACACCAGCAGATGCACCAGAGGATGATGCAGCACGCCGAACAGCAGCACCAGCAGTTTGGTCCCCCTCCCCCTCAGTCCAAGTTGCCAGAATTTCTACGTGTCAGACCACCCACCTTCTCCAGCACCACCAACCCCATGGAGGCGAATGACTGGCTCCATGCCATAGAGAAGAAGCTGAATCTCCTGCAGTGCAATGATCAGGAGAAGGTCGCTTTCGCCAGGGTCCCGCGTCAGCTTGGTGGGACAACCACATGGCCACCCGTCCACCGGGTACGGAAGTCACATGGGCAGAGTTCTGCCGTAGCTTCAGGAAGGCACAGGTGCCAGATGGGGTCGTGGCACAAAAGAAGAGGGAATTTCGTGCGCTCCATCAGGGCAACAGGACTGTGACAGAGTACCTCCATGAGTTCAATCGCCTCGCGCGATATGCACCAGAGGATGTCCGAACCGACGCCGAGAAGCAAGAAAAGTTCATGGCAGGTCTGGATGACGAGTTGACCAACCAACTGATATCTGGGGACTACGCCGACTTTGAGAGGCTGGTTGACAAGGCAATCCGTCAGGAGGACCAACGCAACAAGATGGACAGGAAGAGGAAGGCCGCTCAGTTCAGGGCACATCAGGGAAGTCACCAGAGGCCGCGCTTCACTCCCGGACAGCAGGGTGGACCTACCACCATGATCGTCCGCCAGCACCGCCCGTTCAACCCTAGCAACTTTCCCCAGGGCGCCAGTGGCAGTCAGAACCACCATGGAGGTCAGCCCAACCGCGGTGCAGCTCCACGCCCACCAATGGCACCGGCACAGTCAGGCCCGTCCACGCAAGCCAAGAAGGAGACGGGAGCAAAACCAGGGTCCTGCTTCAACTGTGGCGAGCTTGGCCACTTCGCTGACAAATGCCCGAAGCCTAGGCGTGCCGGGCCAAGGTTTATCCAGGCTCGTGTCAACCACGCATCTGCGGAGGAGGCACAAGCAGCACCAGAGGTTGTACTGGGTACGTTTCCTGTTAACTCAATCCCTGCAACAGTGCTTTTTGATTCTGGTGCAACGCATTCTTTCATTTCAAAGAAATTTGTGGGGATGTATGGGTTAAGGAAAGAAGAGCTTAGCACACCAATGAGAGTTCATACCCCGGGAAATAGTTCAACCTCAGTCAGTTTTAGCCCTTCAGTGCTAATAGAAATCCAAAGATCACCATTTCTAGCCAACCTCATTCTCCTCGAATCCAAAGACCTAGATGTCATTCTTGGGATGGATTGGCTGACCAAGTTCAAGGGAGTCATCGATTGTGCGAATCGCACAGTCACCTTGACCAACAAGAAGGGAGAAACCGTGGTGTACAAATCGCTAGTCTCGCCAAAGAAAGGGGTCTCGTTGAATCAGATTGAGACGGAAATCCCGGTGGATACCGTGGAGAAGAACTTGAGAAAATTGGAAGATATACCCATAGTCTGCGAGTATCCAGAAGTGTTCCCCGAAGACCTCACTACCATGCCACCCAAGAGAGAGATTGAATTCCGGATTGACTTGGCACCGGGAACTGCTCCAATCTATAAGAGACCGTACAGAATGGCGGCCAACGAATTAGCAGAGGTTAAGAAGTAAGTTGATGAGCAGCTGCAGAAAGCGTACATACGACCAAGCACTTCACCTTGGGGCGCTCCGGTCATTTTTGTGGAGAAAAAGGATAGGACGAAGAGGATGTGCGTCGATTATCGCGCACTTAACGAGGTCACGATCAAGAATAAATATCCTTTACCGCGGATCGATGATTTGTTTGATCAACTAAAAGGAGCTAGAGTGTTTTCTAAGATAGACCTGCGATCAGGCTACCACCAGTTGAGAATCCGGGAAGAGGATATTCCGAAGACGGCCTTCACCACTCGGTACGGGCTATATGAGTGCACGGTTATGTCTTTCGAACTTACCAACGCACCCGCATTCTTCATGAATCTGATGAACAAAGTGTTCATGGAATTTCTGGACAAGTTTGTTGTGGTGTTCATCGACGACATTCTTATCTATTCAAAGTCCGAAGAAGAACATGAACAACATCTCCATCTAGTACTCGAGAAGTTGAAGGAGCACCAGCTATACGCCAAGTTCAGCAAGTGTGACTTCTGGTTGACGGAAGTCAAATTTCTGGGCCATGTCATTACAGCTCAGGGTGTGGCAGTTGATCCATCGAACGTGGAGTCAGTTACCAAATGGACCCCACCTACGACCGTGTCGCAGATTCGGAGTTTTCTTGGACTTGCGGGTTATTACCGTCGATTCATCGAAAATTTCTCCAGGATCGCCTGACCCATGACTCAGTTGCTTAAGAAGGATGAGAAGTTTAAATGGACAGCTGAGTGCGATAAGAGCTTTGAGGAGCTCAAGAAGAAATTAGTATCCGCACCAGTTTTGATTCTGCCCGACCAGATGAAAGACTTCCAAGTCTATTGCGATGCATCCCGTCACGGACTTGGATGTGTCCTAATGCAAGAGGGCAGAGTGGTTGCGTATGCCTCACGGCAGTTGCGTCCACACGAAGGAAATTATCCAACTCATGACTTGGAATTGGCAGCTGTCGCGTCCCAAATCGACTCTAAAATTCGTCCTCTAAATTGTGCATAAAATGATTAAAATTCAATGTGAAAGCCCTCAACAATTAAAATGTGCAAAGATAAAAGTCAAATAAGGTTTGGAGGATTTTTGTATATTTCCTAAAAGCCTAAAATGCTTAAATAAATTTTAGTGGAATTTTCAGAGCACAAATAATAATTGAAAAGAAATAAACAAAGTTAAAAAGGTTTATAAAAAGAAAAACTTAAAAGAAGTTCTTTTTCCCCCCCCCTTCCCTCTTGGGCCGGCTCGGCCCACTCCTCCCTCCCTCTCTCTCTCCTCCCCCGCGGCCCATCCGCCGTCCCCGCGCGCGCGCGCCGCTGACAGGCGGGCCCGCCCGCCACTCTCGCTGACGGGTGGGGCCCACCTGTCATCGCCTTCCTCCCGCCGCGCCCGCCGCCGCCGCCCGTGCCCTAGCGCCGCCGCCGCCGCGGATTGCGCCGCATCCCGCCGTCCCCGCGCGCATTAAAGAGAGGGGAATCACTCCCCGTGATTCCCTCTCCCGTTTCCCCCGATTTCCCCTCTCTCTCTCCCTCGGATTCGTCCGATCTCCTTCCCGCATTCATCGCCGGCGCATCAATGGCGGCCGAGATCTCCGCGGCCGATTCCTCCCTCTCCGGCCGCTCTTTCCTTCCCCCGGCGCTATTTAAACCCTCCCCGAGCTCCGCTCTTCCGTTTCCGCCGCTCACCGCTCGCTCTCGCCGTCGGAATCGTGCTCGCGCCGTGCTCCTCTCTCTCCGCCGTCGCCGCCGAGCTCTGTTCCGCCGCCGCCGCCGCCGCTCCGGACCTCCTCCCGACTCGGCGACCACTCCATCCGCTTCGCCGTGTTGCCGCCGACCCCGTCCGCCGCTCCGCTTCGCCCGCCGACTGCCGGAGCACCGTCGCCCTCGGCATCCCGAGCCGCGCCGTCGTCTTCCTCCGCTCCGGTTTGCCGCCGCCGTCGCTCCGGCCTTCCTCCCGGCTCGGCGCCACCTCCCTCGGCATCGCCGCATCGCCGTCGACCTCGTCCGCGCCTCCGCTTCGCTCGCCGACCGTCGGAGCGCCATCGTCATCGTCATCCCGACCCGCGCCGCCGTCCCTCTCCGCTCCGGCCGCCGTTCTCGTCGTCGTCGTTGTCCCGGGGTGAGCCGAGGACCGCCGTTCGCCTTCCCCCTTCCCTCCTCTCTCTCGGGCGCCGCTCCGCCGCGCCGATGGTCGCCGGCGGTGACCATCGGGGCGCGGGCGCGCCGCTCCCGTCGGCCGTGCCGGCGAGGCCGCCCTCAGGCGCGCCCTCGCGGCTGCCAGGTGGGCCCGGCCGTCAGCCGCCCGCGCCCGCGGGTGCGGCTGACGCGCGGGACCCACGGCGCCGACCGCCGCCAGCCGCGTGCGCCCGGTCCACCGTGGACCGTGGGGCTGACGCGTGGGCCCCACTTCCCGTGGACCCGGCTCGCGCGCCCGCTCCCTCGGCTGACGCAATAAATGGGATTTTTTAATTAAAAATTAAATGAAGAAATTCGCAAATATCCATTTAAAGAGCATATAAACTTCAAATGGCCATATCTTGGCCATTTGAACTCGGAATTGGACCGTTCAAGTCTCTAATTTTTCCTTAAGATGTAAAGAACCCATTTTTATGCTTTGTTTCTGCTGTTATATGGAGTTATTTAGTGTTTAAGCCCTTTTCTTTTCTGTTGGTCGTGTAGACGCTACAGCTTCGGAGGATCCGCTCTTCGTGGAAGTCGAAGCCGTCGAGTGGGAAAACGAGCAAGGCAAGACACATCATCTTGATCATATTGAATCCCAGTTTTTTTTTAAAATTATGTTGATTTAAATTATTGCATTATCGCTTTATTTAAATTCCCGCGTTATCACTGTTTTATTTAGCCATGCCTATTTACCTTTGTTATGGCCTTATTATTATTGTTATTGTTATTATTATTACCTTGTTCACCCTAGACAAACAAAACCCCAACTAGTGGACACTCTACTCATGGTATCCCTAGTTTGATTTTAGGTAGATGCTTCGCAATTTAATTAGGTAACCTTAGGTGGTTTTACAACTCTAGACTTGGGAACTATTCATATCACCTGGACACTTTGGAATTGTTGGTTTGCTGTGGAATTGGATTCACACCATCCCGCTTTATTCAAAATCCCCAAAATGGTTTGAGGCTGGGCTCGGGGTGCATGGTTTTGATGGTAGCACCTCGGCCGTTTAAGGACCGGTCTTCGGGCCTCTGTTGCAAAGCATTACCGTACTTCCACATGTCTAGTGGGTAAGGCTTAGTTTGTGGCTCAGTCTAGTCCTAAACAAAAGTACACGGATTGGAGATGGATGAAGTCGGGGGTCGATGGACATTCTCCAGGGCAAATGAAGGCTACACGAGCTGCGGCCCGGTAGTCGAGATGTCAAAAAGCACAGGGTTGGTGCCCTGCTGCGAGGGGCTCAGTCCTGCCTGCCTGTCCCGGGGGTTCCGGCCGTAGGCGGGATTGGGTCGGTACTCTTGTCTATGGCTAGGATGGGTTGGAAACTATGTCACGTCTTCCGTCTGTATACCGTGGTGGTATGTGGCACGTGGTTGCACGTGAGGAAGATGTGTCTTGTGGGTAAAGATGTACACCTCTGATCAGAGTAAAATCTATTCGAATAGCCGCGCCCTCGGTTATGGGCAAGCCGAGCAATGTACCCAAGTTAGTGTTTTAATTCTTAAAACCTGCTTAACAACTAAAAGATGGAATGGTTGGCCGGGGTTGGCTTAGGACGAGCTGGGACCCAGGGTCGGGTTGCCAGTTCGGTCTGAATCATCTTAGGCCTTGGGTTAAGGCAGGTTCGTGTGGGTTCACGGCCTTGTTTAATAACATTGTGTAGTTCTAGGATCGCGTTTACAAAATAGCTTTGGGCAACTAAATATCTTTAAAGGCTGTTTACTGCAACCCTAACCCTCTATATTATAATTCCCTTTGTACTCCCGTGCATTTATTTTGCATCTGCGGGTGTGTCTTGTTGAGTACGGTGGTTGTACTCAGTCTTGCTCAATTTTTCCCAAGCCCAGATGAGGAGTTCCTGGAAGATGAAGGCTTTGGTGTCTAGCTCGTGCCTGCCGTCAAGCGCCTGTGGTCGTCGCCCTAGTCTTCCGCTGTTTATCGTTTGTCTTTGAGTGTGCTGGGCCTTTGTTGCCCGTGTAATAATTTTATGTACGCTTCCGCTTGTTAAACTCTGATTTGTATCAACTTTTGGTGTACCTTGCCTCCTGGGACAAGGAATAATGCACGCACGTCAGGAACGCCTGTTAGGTGATTTCCGGTCGTGACAAGTTGGTATCAGAGCCTCCCTTGACCCTAGGACGAGCCGTAGATCCCAAGCCTTAGCAATATTTTGAAAATTAAAAATCTTTTGTTATTTGTGAAAACCCGCTATTCTCTCTCTGTCTTGCTGCTTCATTTATCGTCAAAATCTGATCTTTTAAATGTTGCTTTTCTCTTTGTTTTTGTTTGTAGATGGCCGGCAACGTTACCCGTCGTGGTTTGGACATGACTGGCTTCGTCTTGGAGCTGCGGGGCATGTGCGTGGTCTTGGGGTATCCACATGGAGTGGATTACCAGGCCAGGCCGCTCCCGGAGCAGGAGGGTGAGGATGCAGAGCCTCACGCTGGTTGGGAGGTCACTGCAGTGATCCTCTCCGGCTCTCCCGAGAGGACCTCGCTGGCAGTCACCGCGGGTGGGGATTCCTTCCCCGCCGCTTGCCAGAACGCCGCTCTCCTCGCCATCGGCACCCTTCACCAGCGCTACCCGGACGAGTTGCAGCACTCGCCCTACCGCTACCACCCTCGTCGCGGAGGAGCCCGCGACTACGCCACCTTCCGAGATGCCAGCTCGGAGGATGACGCTACCGTCGTGCACTTGGCACGTATGGTGGAGGCATACGACGCGGCTCGTATCGACTTCCATCAGATGGTGCGCCGTGGCATGGTGGAGAACAACCTGAAGATCCTGGAGCTGCGTCAGGAGAATCTGCAGCTCAAGAAGGACCTCGACGCATTGGAGGCGCAGCTGCATCAGCTCAAGGTCGCCCAAGGGGAGGACAGCCGTCCCAAGCGCCGCCGCGTCTGCCGCAGCCAGAAGATCACCGCCCGCAAGAGCACCTCCAGGCCCGAGTTGGTTCGTCAGTCCCTGGCGTGGACCTGCTTCGTCGAGACCCCTCGTGCCGCGCCTGCGCCCGTGGTTCCCCAGGAGGGGGAAGCATCCGGCGTTGGTAGCACGGAGGATGCGCTGTTGCTCACCTTCCGTCCTGGCCCGTCGCAGCGGTAGACGAGCAGTTAGTAGGCTTGCGCGTGTGTTTTTCCTCGTTTATCTTCTTGAGTTGTGTGGGGCATGGTTACGCCGGTGTGTGGTGTAACTATGTCGGAGCCTGTCTTATTTTATTTGCCTAAGCAACTTGAACTCTAATGAACCAACTTAATATCAGTAATAAATTCAAAATTTATAGTAGTCGTGGGTGGTTAGTTTTAATCGTTAGCTCTCTCTGTTTGCTGGTTCTGTGTGGGGTTTTCAGATGGTGACGACCAGAAGAAATGTTAGCACCGGTGAGGGCAACCAACCCGAAGGCAGCAACCCCAACCCCCAAGGCAATCCACCTCCACCACCACCACCAGACACCAACGCCATTCTCACCCAGATCCTCGCTCAACAAGCCAACATGATGACCGCTTTCCTCCACCACCTCCAAAATCCGCCACAACAGAATGCTCCACCACCACCTCCCCAACACTCCAAACTCGCCGAATTCCTCCGCATCCGCCCACCCACCTTCTCTAGCTCCAACAATCCCGTGGATGCGTTGGATTGGTTGCATGCCGTGGGGAAGAAGCTAGACACGGTGCAGTGCAGCGACGAGGAGAAAGTCATCTTCGCCGCCCACCAGCTGCAGGGGCCCGCGTCTCTATGGTGGGACCATTTCCAGGCTACGCAGCCAGAGGGGCAACCGATTACTTGGGCTCGCTTCACCGCCGCTTTCCGGAGAACCCATGTGCCCGCCGGAGTTGTGGCTCTTAAGAAGAGGGAGTTCCGGGAGTTGAAGCAAGGCAACCGCTCCGTGATGGAGTACTTGCACGAGTTCAACAATCTGGCCCGGTACGCTCCGGAGGATGTGCGGGAAGATGAGGAGAAGCAGGAGAAGTTTCTGGCAGGAATGGACCCTGAGCTGTCTGTTCGTCTAGTCTCTGGGGATTATCCGGACTTCCAACGACTAGTGGACAAGAGCATCCGCTTGGAGGCCAAGCACAAGGAGCTGGAGTCGCACAAGCGCCGCTTGGCGAACTTCCGCAATCAGCAGGGTGCTAACCAGAGTGTCCGCTACACCAATCCCTATCCAGGGGGATCCTCCTCGCAGCAGCAGCAACAGCAGCAGCAATCTCGCTCCGCGCCTCGACCTCAATTCGTGGTACGCGTCCCACAGCCGCAGCAGCAGCAAAATCAGCAAGGGACTCGTGCGCCCCGTCCTCCTACGCCAGCTGTGCAGCCCGTTCAAGGCCGCAGGGACGCTCAAGGTCAGCAGCGTCTGTGCTTCAACTGCTTCGAGCCCGGGCACTTTGCGGATAAATGCCCAAAGCCGAAGTGTCAGCAAGGCCAAGCGCCTCCCCGCTCCAACAACGGTGGCAAGGACGTCATCCGTGGCCGTGTGAACCACGTGACGGCCGAGGACGTGCTGACAACTCCGGACGTCATCGTTGGTACGTTCCTCATTCACTCCATCCCTGCTACCATTTTGTTCGACTCTGGAGCTTCCCACTCGTTTATATCTGTGCCATTTGTGGGGAAAAATCAGTTGGGGGTAGAAAGGCTTAGAAACCCTCTGCTCATCACCACCCCTGGTGGGGTCATGACAGCCAAGTACTATAGCCCTGCCGTCCCTATAGAAATTCAGGGGATTCCTTTTCCCTCGGACCTGATTCTGCTAGATACCAAGAACTTGGACGTGATCCTTGGAATGAATTGGTTGGCTCAATTCCAAGGAGTAGTGGATTGCGCGAGACGCACCGTCACTCTGTACCGAGGGCCAGAACAACCGGTTGTTCTCTTCGCACCTCCAATCTCTGTCAGAAGTTCAGAACTGCATCAGATAGGACTGTCAGAAATCCCCATTGTCAGAGAGTTCGGAGACGTGTTTCCGGAAGAACTACCTGGTATGCCGCCCAAGCGAGAGATTGAGTTCCGGATAGATCTTGCTCCTGGAACCACTCCTCTGCACAAGCGACCCTACCGCATGGCAGCAAATGAATTGGCAGAAGTTAAGAAACAGTTGGAAGAGTTGAAAGAAAAAGGGTACATACGTCCGAGTACTTCCCCTTGGGGTGCTCCTGTGATTTTTGTGGAGAAGAAAGACAGGACGAAGAGGATGTGCGTTGACTACAGAGCTCTCAATGAAGTCACCATCAAAAACAAGTACCCTCTTCCCCGGATCGATGATCTGTTCGACCAACTTAAAGGTGCCACTGTATTCTCCAAGATTGATCTTCGTTCCGGATATCATCAATTACGTATCCGTGAGGAAGATATTCCGAAGACTGCATTCACCACGCGTTACGGGCTGTATGAATTCACGGTGATGTCGTTCGGTCTAACCAATGCACCTGCCTTCTTCATGAACTTGATGAACAAAGTGTTCATGGAATACTTGGACAAGTTTGTTGTGGTTTTCATCGATGACATTCTGATATACTCACAATCAGAAGAAGACCATCAGCACCATCTCCGTCTGGTGTTGGGAAAGTTGCGGGAACATCAACTGTATGCCAAGCTTAGCAAGTGTGAGTTCTGGTTGTCCGAAGTCAAATTCTTGGGGCACGTGATATCTGCTAAAGGAGTTGCCGTGGACCCCGAAACAGTGACCGCCGTCACTGAATGGAAGCAACCCAAGACAGTCACTCAAATTCGCAGTTTCTTAGGCTTGGCAGGATACTACCGGAGATTCATAGAGAACTTCTCCAAAATCGCTCGACCCATGACGCAGTTGTTGAAGAAGGAAGAGAAATTTGTGTGGAGCCCGCAATGCGAGAAGGCATTCCAAACTCTCAAAGAAAAGCTGGTTTCCTCGCCAGTGTTAATCTTGCCGGATACTCGCAAGGATTTCATGGTGTACTGTGATGCTTCGCGCCAAGGATTGGGATGCGTGCTCATGCAGGATGGTCACGTGGTAGCCTATGCCTCACGCTAGCTACGACCCCATGAAGGCAACTACCCTACACATGACTTGGAGTTAGCAGCGGTGGTTCATGCCCTAAAAATCTGGCGGCACTATCTCATTGGGAACCGCTGTGAAATATACACTGATCATAAGAGTTTGAAATACATCTTCACCCAGTCAGATCTGAACCTTCGGCAAAGGAGATGGTTAGAACTCATCAAGGATTATGATGTGGGAATTCACTATCATCCTGGTAAGGCTAACGTGGTTGCCGACGCTCTAAGTCGGAAGAGCCATTGCAATACTCTTAACGTCCGTGGCATTCCACCCGAACTTAATCAACAGATGGAAGCCCTGAACCTGAGCATAGTTGATCGTGGATTCTTAGCTGCGTTGGAAGCCAAGCCCACCTTGCTCGATCAAATCCGCGAGGCTCAGAAGAATGATCCGGACATGCATGGACTCCTCAAGAATATGAAACAGGGTAAAGCCGCTGGTTTCACTGAGGATGAACACGGAACCCTATGGAACGGAAAGCGGGTATGCGTTCCAGATAACAGAGAACTTAAACAGCTGATACTTCAGGAAGCTCACGAAAGTCCTTATTCCATTCACCCGGGCAGTACCAAGATGTACTTAGACTTGAAGGAGAAATACTGGTGGGTCAGTATGAAGCGGGAAATTGCCGAGTTCGTGGCTCTATGTGATGTGTGCCAGCGTGTCAAGGCAGAACACCAACGACCGGCTGGACTTCTCCAACCTCTCCAAGTACCAGAATGGAAATGGGATGAAATTGGGATGGATTTCATCACCGGCCTTCCAAAAACCCAAGGTGGATATGATTCTATATGGGTAATTGTGGATCGACTAACAAAGGTAGCTCGATTCATTCCTGTGAAGACCACCTATGGAGGGAACAAACTAGCGGAACTCTACTTCGCTAGGATCGTGAGTCTCCATGGTATTCCCAAGAAAATCGTATCTGATAGGGGAAGCCAATTCACCTCTCACTTTTGGAAGAAGCTCCAAGAAGAGCTGGGTACTCGATTGAATTTCAGCACTGCCTATCACCCGCAGACAGATGGACAGACCGAGCGTCTAAACCAGATCCTAGAAGATATGCTCCGCGCATGCGTCCTAGATTTCGGGAAGACTTGGGATAAGAGTCTCCCCTATGCCGAGTTCTCCTACAACAACAGCTATCAAGCCAGCATACAAATGGCACCTTATGAAGCGTTGTACGGGCGCAAATGCCGGACGCCGCTGTTGTGGGACCAGGTCGGAGAAAGCCAAGTGTTCGGAACTGATATCCTGAGAGAAGCTGAAGCTAAAGTCAGAATCATTCGGGATAATCTAAAGGTGGCACAGTCTCGGCAGAAAAGTTATGCAGATAACCGACGCCGTGATCTGGAATTCGCAGTGGACGATTTTGTGTACCTTCGGGTCACGCCATTGCGAGGGGTACACAGGTTTCGGACAAAAGGGAAGCTCGCACCTCGGTATGTGGGTCCCTTCCGTATCACTGCTCGGCGCGGAGAAGTTGCTTACCAGCTGGAGTTGCCCGCCTCCTTGGGCAACGTGCATGACGTGTTCCATGTGTCGCAACTCAAGAAATGTCTCCGAGTGCCATCCGAGCAGGCCGACTCAGGGCAAATTGAAGTTCGCGAAGATTTGACCTACGTGGAGAGGCCAGTGAAAATCCTGGACACCATGGAGCGCAGGACCAGGAACCGGGTAATCCGTTTTTGCAAGGTCCAGTGGAGCAACCATGCCGAAGAAGAAGCTACTTGGGAGCGTGAAGACGAGCTGAAGGCAGCCCATCCCGATCTCTTCGCCAGTTCCTCCGAATCTCGGGGTCGAGATTCCGTTTAAGGGGGGTAGGTTTGTCGCGTCCCAAATCGACTCTAAAATTCGTCCTCTAAATTGTGCATAAAATGATTAAAATTCAATGTGAAAGCCCTCAACAATTAAAATGTGCAAAGATAAAAGTCAAATAAGGTTTGGAGGATTTTTGTATATTTCCTAAAAGCCTAAAATGCTTAAATAAATTTTAGTGGAATTTTCAGAGCACAAATAATAATTGAAAAGAAATAAACAAAGTTAAAAAGGTTTATAAAAAGAAAAACTTAAAAGAAGTTCTTTTTTCCCCCCCCTTTCCCTCTTGGGCCGGCTCGGCCCACTCCTCCCTCCCTCTCTCTCTCCTCCCCCGCGGCCCATCCGCCGTCCCCGCGCACGCGCGCCGCTGACAGGCGGGCCCGCCCGCCACTCTCGCTGACGGGTGGGGCCCACCTGTCATCGCCTTCCTCCCGCCGCGCCCGCCGCCGCCGCCCGAGCCCTAGCGCCGCCGCCGCAGCGGATTGCGCCGCATCCCGCCGTCCCCGCGCGCATTAAAGAGAGGGGAATCACTCCCCGTGATTCCCTCTCCCGTTTCCCCCGATTTCCCCTCTCTCTCCCTCGGATTCGTCCGATTTCCTTCCCGCATTCATCGCCGGCGCATCAATGGCGGCCGAGATCTCCGCGGCCGATTCCTCCCTCTCCGGCCGCTCTTTCCTTCCCCCGGCGCTATTTAAACCCTCCCCGAGCTCCGCTCTTCCGTTTCCGCCGCTCACCGCTCGCTCTCGCCGTCGGAATCGTGCTCGCGCCGTGCTCCTCTCTCTCCGCCGTCGCCGCCGAGCTCCGTTCCGCCGCCGCCGCCGCTCCGGACCTCCTCCCGACTCGGCGACCGCTCCATCCGCTTCGCCGTGTTGCCGCCGACCCCGTCCGCCGCTCCGCTTCGCCCGCCGACTGCCGGAGCACCGTCGCCCTCGGCATCCCGAGCCGCGCCGTCGTCTTCCTCCGCTCCGGTTCGCCGCCGCCGTCGCTCCGGCCTTCCTCCCGGCTCGGCGCCACCTCCCTCGGCATCGCCGCATCGCCGTCGACCTCGTCCGCGCCTCCGCTTCGCTCGCCGACCGTCGGAGCGCCGTCGTCATCGTCATCCCGACCCGCGCCGCCGTCCCTCTCCGCTCCGGCCGCCGTTCTCGTCGTCGTCGTTGTCCCGGGGTGAGCCGAGGACCGCCGTTCGCCTTCCCCCTTCCCTCCTCTCTCTCGGGCGCCGCTCCGCCGCGCCGATGGTCGCCGGCGGTGACCATCGGGGCGCGGGCGCGCCGCTCCCGTCGGCCGTGCCGGCGAGGCCGCCCTCGGGCGCGCCCTCGCGGCTGCCAGGTGGGCCCGGCCGTCAGCCGCCCGCGCCCGCGGGTGCGGCTGACGCGCGGGACCCACGGCGCCGACCGCCGCCAGCCGCGTGCGCCCGGTCCACCGTGGACCGTGGGGCTGACGCGTGGGCCCCACTTCCCGTGGACCCGGCTCGCGCGCCCGCTCCCTCGGCTGACGCAATAAATGGGATTTTTTAATTAAAAATTAAATGAAGAAATTCGCAAATATCCATTTAAAGAGCATATAAACTTCAAATGGCCATATCTTGGCCATTTGAACTCGGAATTGGACCGTTCAAGTCTCTAATTTTTCCTTACGATGTAAAGAACCCATTTTTATGCTTTGTTTCTGCTGTTATATGGAGTTATTTAGTGTTTAAGCCCTTTTCTTTTCCGTTGGTCGTGTAGACGCTGCAGCTTCGGAGGATCCGCTCTTCGTGGAAGTCGAAGCCGTCGAGTGGGAAAACGAGCAAGGCAAGACACATCATCTTGATCATATTGAATCCCAGTTTTTTTTTAAAATTATGTTGATTTAAATTATTGCATTATCGCTTTATTTAAATTCCCGCGTTATCACTGTTTTATTTAGCCATGCCTATTTACCTTTGTTATGGCCTTATTATTATTGTTATTGTTATTATTATTACCTTGTTCACCCTAGACAAACAAAACCCCAACTAGTGGACACTCTACTCATGGTATCCCTAGTTTGATTTTAGGTAGATGCTTCGCAATTTAATTAGGTAACCTTAGGTGGTTTTACAACTCTAGACTTGGGAACTATTCATATCACCTGGACACTTTGGAATTGTTGGTTTGCTGTGGAATTGGATTCACACCATCCCGCTTTATTCAAAATCCCCAAAATGGTTTGAGGCTGGGCTCGGGGTGCATGGTTTTGATGGTAGCACCTCGGCCGTTTAAGGACCGGTCTTCGGGCCTCTGTTGCAAAGCATTACCGTACTTCCACATGTCTAGTGGGTAAGGCTTAGTTTGTGGCTCAGTCTAGTCCTAAACAAAAGTACACGGATTGGAGATGGATGAAGTCGGGGGTCGATGGACATTCTCCAGGGCAAATGAAGGCTACACGAGCTGCGGCCCGGTAGTCGAGATGTCAAAAAGCACAGGGTTGGTGCCCTGCTGCGAGGGGCTCAGTCCTGCCTGCCTGTCCCGGGGGTTCCGGCCGTAGGCGGGATTGGGTCGGTACTCTTGTCTATGGCTAGGATGGGTTGGAAACTATGTCACGTCTTCCGTCTGTATACCGTGGTGGTATGTGGCACGTGGTTGCACGTGAGGAAGATGTGTCTTGTGGGTAAAGATGTACACCTCTGATCAGAGTAAAATCTATTCGAATAGCCGCGCCCTCGGTTATGGGCAAGCCGAGCAATGTACCCAAGTTAGTGTTTTAATTCTTAAAACCTGCTTAACAACTAAAAGATGGAATGGTTGGCCGGGGTTGGCTTACGACGAGCTGGGACCCAGGGTCGGGTTGCCAGTTCGGTCTGAATCATCTTAGGCCTTGGGTTAAGGCAGGTTCGTGTGGGTTCACGGCCTTGTTTAATAACATTGTGTAGTTCTAGGATCGCGTTTACAAAATAGCTTTGGGCAACTAAATATCTTTAAAGGCTGTTTACTGCAACCCTAACCCTCTATATTATAATTCCCTTTGTACTCCCGTGCATTTATTTTGCATCTGCGGGTGTGTCTTGTTGAGTACGGTGGTTGTACTCAGTCTTGCTCAATTTTTCCCAAGCCCAGATGAGGAGTTCCTGGAAGATGAAGGCTTTGGTGTCTAGCTCGTGCCTGCCGTCAAGCGCCTGTGGTCGTCGCCCTAGTCTTCCGCTGTTTATCGTTTGTCTTTGAGTGTGCTGGGCCTTCGTTGCCCGTGTAATAATTTTATGTACGCTTCCGCTTGTTAAACTCTGATTTGTATCAACTTTTGGTGTACCTTGCCTCCTGGGACAAGGAATAATGCACGCACGTCAGGAACGCCTGTTAGGTGATTTCCGGTCGTGACAGCAGCAGTGGTTCATGCTTTGAAGATCTGGAGGCACTATCTGATTGGCAACCGCTGCGAGGTATATACGGACCATAAAAGTCTGAAATACATCTTGACCCAACCGGACCTAAACCTTCGACAACGAAGATGGTTGGAGCTAATCAAAGACTATGACATGAGTATTCACTACCACCCGGGTAAAGCCAATGTGGTAGCAGACGCTTTAAGCCGGAAAAGTTACTGCACTGCCCTGTGCATCGAGAGCATGTGTGAGGAATTGCGGCAGGAGTTTGAGCATCTCAACGTGGCAATTGTTGAACACGGGTTCGTAGCCGCTCTGGAGGCATGGCCTACGCTCGTGGATCAAGTTAGAGCCGCTCAAGTAAATGATCCGGAAATAGCAGAACTGAAAAAGAACATGAGAGTCAGAAAGGCTCGGGATTTCCTTGAGGATGAGCATGGCACAATCTGGATGGGAGAAAGATTGTGTGTACCTGACAACAAGGAATTGAAGGATCTGATACTCACCGAGGCTCATCAGACCCAGTACTCCATTCACCCAGGCAGCACTAAAATGTATCAAGACCTCAAAGAAAAGTTTTGGTGGGTTAGCATGAGGAGAGAAATAGCCGAGTTCGTCGCACTCTGCGATGTTTGCCAACGAGTGAAGGCAGAGCACCAAAGACCCGCGGGTTTACTCCAACCTCTTCAAATCCCGGAATGGAAATGGGAGGAGATTGGAATGGACTTTATAACGGGACTGCCCCGGACATCATCGGGACATGATTCAATCTGGGTAGTCGTGGATCGACTCACCAAGGTGGCTCACTTTATACCAGTACATACCACCTATACAGGAAAGAGATTGGCAGAATTGTACCTCGCAAGGATCATGTGTTTGCATGGGGTACCCAGGAAAATAGTATCCGACCGAGGTAGTCAGTTCACCTCAAAGTTTTGGCAGAAACTGCAGGAAGAAATGGGGACCCGTTTAAATTTCAGCACGACCTATCACCCGCAAACTGATGGTCAGACCGAGCGAGTCAATCAAATCTTGGAAGATATGTTGAGAGCTTGCGCTCTTGATTTTGGTGGAGCTTGGGACAAAAGCTTACCATATGCGGAATTCTCGTACAACAACAGCTACCAGGCCAGTCTACAGATGGCACCGTTTGAAGCTTTATACGGCCGGAAGTGCCGCACACCTCTCTTCTGGGATCAGACAGGCGAACGTCAATTGTTCGGAACAGAAGTATTAGCGGAAGCAGAAGAGAAAGTCAGAATCATCAGGGAAAGATTGAGGATTGCTCAGTCTCGACAGAAGAGCTACGCGGATAACCGTCGAAGGGAGCTCACTTTTGAGGCAGGAGATTACGTGTATCTTCGTGTCACTCCGCTCCGGGGAGTACACCGTTTTCAGACGAAAGGCAAGTTGGCACCACGCTTCGTGGGACCATACAAAATCTCGGAATGAAAGGGAGAAGTTGCTTATCAGCTAGAACTTCCATCCAACATGATCGGCATCCATGACGTGTTCCACGTATCCCAATTAAAGAAGTGTTTAAGGGTACCTGAAGAACAGGCTGATTCAGAACACATTGATATCCAGAAGGACCTAACATATGTGGAGAAGCCGGTTCGCATACTTGATACCAGCGAAAGGAGAACCAGAAACAAGGTCACCCGGTTTTGTCGAGTTCAGTGGAGTCATCATTCGGAAGAGGAAGCAACCTGGGAAAGGGAAGACGAGTTGAAAGCCGCCCATCCGCACCTCTTCACCAGCTCCTCCGAATCTCGGGGCCGAGATTCCGTTTAAGGGGGGTAGGTTTGTCACACCCCGAAGTTTTCCTCCCAAGCCAAAATTGTAATTTATAAATGACCCCAAGAAAATGCAGGTGAAATCAGGAGAAAACCCTAAGAAAGTAATGCAAATAATAATCGGATTTGACATGTGGAATTTTTCTTGAGTTCTACATGTCGAAATTCATTAACAGGATTTTTAGTGGAATTTTCAGAGCTCTAGAAATAATTTTAACCAATTAAAATTGAGCAAGCAATATTTTAATTCCAGGGAAAAATCCTTTTTCCTTTTTCTTTTTCTTTTTCCCCTCTTTTTCCTCCTTTTTGTCAAATGGGCCGTCGGCCCATTTCTCCTTTCCTTCCCCCTCCTCTCTGCTGGGCCGGCCGCAGGCCGAGGCCCAGCCCGGCAGCCAGGCCGCCCCGCTGCATCCTCTCTTGGGGTCGCCGACAGGTGGGGCCCACCTGTCGGGCCCGTCTCCCTCCTCCCGCCGATCCCGGCGCGCCGCCGCGCCCGCAACCATCGCCGCGCCCACGTCTCCGCCTTCCCCGGGCCACGTCGACCCCGCCCGCGCGTGCGCCGCGTCTCCCGCGCCCACTTCCCTCTCTCTCCCGCTCGCGCCCGCGCCCGAGATGGCCGGGATTCGGAAATCGAATCCCGCCTCTCTCTCCTCTCCCACTCCCCACGTCGGCCGGCGATTCCCGCCGCTCCCGGCCACGTCCGGCCCCCTCTTCCCCTATTTAAGCATCGCCGGCACCCCCTCTCTCTTTTTCCCCATTTCGCCGACCTCTCCCGTGCCCCCCATCGTCCCCGCGTCGTGCAACCCCTTGCCGCCGTGTCTTCCCGCTACTCCGGCCGCCGCTAGCCGCCGCTAGGCTCGCCGCCGTCTTGCGCCGTCGCCGCCGTTCGATCCGCGTGGCCAAGATCCACCTCGTCCACCCCTCCTCCGTCGAGGTTCGTCGCCGGAGCCCTCATCCCCACGCGCACGGGTGAGCGCCTTCTCTACCGCCGCCTTCGGCCATGGGTTCCGGTCGCCGTGGTCCATCTCCCTCTCTCTAATCCCTCTCTTCTCCTTCCTTAGGGCACCCCGAAGCTCGTCCGCCCGCCGACGTCGTCCTCCCGTGGTTGCCGTCGCCGCTCGCCATCGTCTTCCTCCGCGCCGGCCACCCTCGGTGAGGCACCCCTCCCTTCTTTTCCCCTTCCTCTCCTCCTAGTGCCGCGCCGCCGCTTCGAGTCGCGCGCCGTCGCCTTCGACTGCCGCCGCCGCCTCCCGTGCCGCCGGTCGCCGCCGTCGTCAGCCGCGTGCCGTCGCCGTTAGACCCAGCCGGCCGGTCGGCTTTGATGCCGAGCCGCGCCGGCGACCGCCTTTATCGCCGCCCGTTCCCTCCCCTTCCTAGCCGCCGTTAGCGCAGCCGCCTCCGCATCGCCTTTTGCGCCGTCGCCTCCGCCGCCGGTTGCCGTCGCCGGCCACGCGTTCGCGCGCGCGCCGTCGCCGTCGCCGCGGCCGGTCGGCCGGCCTTGAGCCACGCCGAGCCGCTGACCCGTGGGCCCGCGTGCCGGCGCCCTTCCTCTCTCTCCCGGGCCGCTGACCGGTGGGCCCCGCATGTCGGCGCCGCATCCCCCCCCGTGCTGACGTCAGCCCTGGTTAATATTGCGCTATAAAGTATTTAAGGATTTCTTTTATAGTAATAAACACAGTGAATCTTCTAAAATTCATAACTAATTCATCCGAGCTCCGTTTAATTCCATTCAAGTCTCAGTAAATCAAGAAAAATGTGTAGAATCCATTAAAAATGGTTTTGTTCTCTGTTTCAGTAGTCTTATAGCCTGTTTGCAATGTTTGCTTTGTATGTCGCTAGATTCCGATTCCTCCGACGCTCCGGTGTACTTCGAGATAGTCGCCGAGGTTCCTCCAGCAGCAGAGCAAGGCAAGTCATGCTTGTCACTTGATCATATTGATCCTATATTGCAAATGTCCTAATGTTTCCTTTCAAATACCGCATTTGTTTTGCAATATTACTATGGGATGGTTACCTATTGGTACAGCCATGCTATTTTGATACCATGCTCCTTTGTTAGCTTGGGTTATAACATGATTAGAGTTAGGACTAGGGTTTGCTTAGCCATGCCTAGTTCAACTAGATCACAATGGGAAAAATCATATTAATGTTTAGACTGTTAGTTCTAATGGTAATGTTGAATTAGTGACACCGCTTCGGTGTTGGTTAATTAAAATGAATCACACGGTGGGCTGTGGGCGCGTGGTTTTGCTGGTCGCACCCATGGCAGTTAAGGACCGGTTTGCGGGATGCCCTGGAAGAATTTATCGTACTTACCACAAGCCAGCGTGGGCAACGGCTGGGCTTGTAGTGTAGCTATCCTCTAGTCGACGCATCCAGGCAAGGGTGGGCGTGATGGAGCGGGGCGGGCCCTGCGACGGACTCTGTCGCTTCCGGATTCACCTAGGCACGAGAGGGGACTGCCCGTTGCCCGCTGGGGACGGGGGTGAAACCTGAGGTGTGGTGTGCTTGGCTAGAGGGGGTTATGCGAAGGGTCCTGTCACGGCCTCTTTCCGGTATGTCGTGGTGGCATGTCGGCGCACGGAAACGTGTCGTGAGGCTGTGTCTTGTGGGTACAGTTGTACACCTCTGATCAGAGTAAAACTATTCGAATAGCCGTGCCCGCGGTTATGGGCGGTCAACCAGATTCACCGTGATTAGTCTCACCTTAGTGTAATCCTTTAATTTGGATAGTTTAGGTGGATGGTTGGGCCTGTCGCAGCGTGGTGTAGCGTTGGACAGTGGATGACTAATACTGCTTAATTATTTCAACTGTTTAAATCTTTTCAACTTCTGTTTATAAATGCTCGCTTTATGCAAATGAACCACTTTAGCTTTTCTTTGAGGATTCCCTGCATCATACCTCTATTCCGGTATGACTTGCTGAGTACAGTGGGTAGTACTCGGTCTTGCTCTACTTTTCCCAACCCCAGAGTTCAAGTTCGGGTCAGATGAAGGTTTCTCCGAGGAGTAGGCTTCGTCCGTGCCGTCGAGGATGCCTGTGGAGTGGTGTTCCCGCTGCAGTTTAGTCAAGGCTTAGCTCCAGTTTCTTTTGTTTTCCGCTGCATTTATGTAAGACTTTATGATGTTTGTAAGACGTGGATCTGTATGTCAACATTGTCGTTTGTGTACCCCGGCTGGTCCTGGACGGGGATTTTAATGCACATTCTGCTTGGAATTCTATTCGGGAATTTCTGGGCGTGACACGTGGGCAACGGCTTTATCTTTTGTATAGCGTGATTCATTATAGTGCGCCAGACTGAGAAGTGGCGAGAAGTCCACGGGGGTCGCTGGGGAGTCCATGCCTTGTTTATAAGGGGGTGATTATGATCCAGGAACGGTGCACTGTTTTGAGTTGTGTTGTGCAAAGGGTATTGTCATGATTTCCCCCTTTGCAATGCCGTGGTGGTATTTCGGGGCATGGCAACATGTGTGGAATCGTGTCTTGTGGGTACAGTGGTACACCTCTGGCCAGAGTAAAACTATTCGAATAGCCGTGCCCGCGGTTATGGGCGGATTGAGCAATATTTTTCGTGATTAGTCTCACACCTCTCACAATAATTATTGATGATTATAACTGGTAATAATTTGCTTAGCTCCTGGTTTGGAGTTAGATCTGTTCAGCCGGGTATGGTTGTTCAGGATGGTTGGGCCTGTACAGCATGGGTGTGCTGTTCAGTGTTGATTAAAATTTCTGATTAATTACTCTACTATTTTACTACTCTTAACTCTTTGCTAAATGCTGCTTTCGCAAATGAGCCTATATTATGCCATCATTTGGAATCCTTGTGCACTTGCATATTTGCTGTGTGGCTTGTTGAGTATGTCATATGCTCATTCTTGCAATAATCAATCAAATCTCAGTTGAAGATAAAGGATCCAGAAGGAGAAGACGTTTGGCTTATACCCCAGTTGAGCTGCTTGTGGGAGTGGAGCAGAAGCCATCGCTAGACCGTTAATTCCGCTGCTGTTTTTCTTTTCTTTTGTAAGTATGTGACGTTATTATTATGATGGATTTGTATATTAAATTGTCAGTTTGTGTACCTCGGCTGATTCCTGGACGAGGATTTTATGCACAAATAAGTTCGGAAATTACTAGTGAATTTCCGGGCGTGACAAGTCTCCTTTTCCTTTTCAAAAATAATTCATTATTGCGTCATAATTCAATTAAAATCTATATAAGTGTTTTAATCCGATTTAATCTTCAAAAACTCATAACTAATTCATCTTAGCTCCGTTTTAGTTGGTTCAAGTCTCTAAATTTTTCTAAAATTGAGATCTACATGTTAAAAATATCCACATGTACTGTTCAAGCTTGTTTATGTGTTGTTTTGGTGTTTTTGCTCTTTTCTGTTTAGATTCCGTCGTTTCCGGAGAGTCCGTTTTCGCCGGAGAAGAGTTTGAAGAGTTCCAAGGCCAGCAAGGCAAGTCACACAGATCCCAAACAACCCTTTGAGCATGTTGATCCCGTTTAAAGCTTTTTTTTCTTTTCAACTATTGCATTTATTTTCGAATGTCATTGGGTGGAATTAACCTATTGTTTGTTATAGCCCTTTTTGTTCTTGATTACTTTATTCCTTGATACCTTGGGTTATTATAATTTGACTAGTTGAGCTTTATTTATATTGGTTCAACTAGATATTAGATATAATTGCTTAGCCCTGCTTAGAAACATTAGCTCACTTCTGGGATAACTTATGACTCACTATTGCTTAATGATGGCTTAATGATAGTTCACGATGGTCAATCGTGATTGATTAATTAATTAATGTGCTAACTAAAACCTGATAATGGTGGGTTGTGAGCACATGGTTTTGATGGTCGTGCTCATGACAATTAAGGACCGGTTCACGAGTTTCGGTTGTGAAACATTAACCGTGCCAACCACAAGCCATCGTGGGCAACGGCTTTATCTTTTGTATAGCATGGTTCATTGCGGGGCACCAGACTGAGAAGTGGCGGAGATAAGCCCACGGGGGTCGCTGGGGAGTCCATGCCTTGTTTATAAGGGGGTGATTATGATCTAGGAAGGTGCGCTGCAGTGGATTGTGTTATGCAAGTGGTATTGTCACAACTCCTTTCCGAGGTACCGTGGTGGTATTGAGGCACATGGTGACATGATGTGGGGTTGTGTCTTGTGGGTACAGTGGTACACCTCTGATCAGAGTAAAACTATTCGAATAGCCGTGCCCGCGGTTATGGGCGGGTCTAACAATGTCTTTCGTGATTAGTTTCACACTTCTCACCATAGTAAATGATGCTATAACTGGTAATAATTTGATTAGCTCCTGGTTTGGAATGGTATATTCCTGGTTTGGAGATAGAACTATGCAGCCGGGATGGTTGTTCAGAATGGTTGGGCCTATACAACAGGGTACGTTGTATAGCGTTGGATTAATATTGTTTAATTACTTAACTGTTTTATTAAATTCTCAAATGTTTGCTAAATGCTGCTTTTGCAAATGAAACCCTATTATGCCCTCCTTTGTTATCCTGTGCACTTGCATATTTGCTACGTGGCTTGCTGAGTATGTCATATACTCACCTTGCAATCATTCATCAGAGGAAGAGTTCTACAATGATGCTAATGGTGTGGAGGATTAGGTGTAGCCTTGGTCAAGCTGCCTGTGGAGTGGAGCCGTCTGCGCCGTTTATTTTATTTTCCGCTACTTAGATCTTTATTGATTGAGAGGAACTATCTACCTCTGTAATGACATTTTATTCGCTTATTAATTAGAGTAATAATTGTACTCTATTATCAATTTGTTATTGTGTGCCTCGGCTGATTCCTGGACGAGGGTTCACACACATGTAAGCGTTTGGAATTTTGGATAGAAATTCCGGGCGTGACAAGTTGGTATCAGAGCCCCCTTGACCCTAGGTTATGCCAAATGGTTACCCATAGAAGCCCTCTAAAAATATTGGAAAAGTAGAACTGTTCTCCTCCCTTTCTCTTTTAATTAAACCAAACTAATGGCACATGCACTTCATAATCTCTTTTAATGGTTCTCATTCAAAATTTATCCCAGTGTTATTAGTACTGTACATCTATTACTGTACTAATGACTCATTTTCCAGAAAAAGTTTTACAATGTTGTTTTATTTAATCTTGCTGCAATAAAATAAATTTAGCAAGTTGATTTTATAACTTTCTTTTATTTCTTTTGAAACCTGTTATTCAAAAGTACAAAATTTGTAACCTTGTTTCCAACTGTTTCAACTTATCTTGCAAGCTTGGTTTACTTTATTTACTTACCTTTTTACTTTGATTTTCTAACTTTATTCAAATTAATTCAAAAACTTGTGCTATTGTCTTAACTCCCTCCTTTCACTTGTCTTTAGATGCCGTGCTACAAGCCTAAGTACTTGTTTGGTGTTGAGGGTTTTGTCCAGGAGTTGCGTACGATGTCCTTTGTCATTGGATTTGGGACTGCCCCTTTTTATGCCCAGATTCCTCATGATCGTCATGAAGAGAAGTGCCGAGTCAAAGTCACCTTGAACAGTAATAGTGAAGATATCCCCTTAGTGATGTTCGAAGCTGGAGGAAGAAACTACATCCATGCATGTCAGGAGGTGGCAAGGATCGCCATAGGAGAGCTCCGCGATCGCTATAGTGATCAGTTGGCCGACACTGAGTATCGCTATCATCCTCGCCAACCCCAGGGAAGTGACCGTGGCAGCTACCTTGAGACTGAAGGAATTGAGAATGATGCTACCACAAGGCATTTGGTTGAGATGCTGTGGGCTATGGATGAAAGTCGTGCGGAGACTGTGTTAGCAGCTCAAGATCGTGAAGACCGGAATCGTGGTAAGATTTGCAAGTTAGAGGACAAGGTGGATCGTTTGGAGAAGGAATTAGCTGCGTTAAAGGGAGAAGCACCGCCGCAGAAGGCCAGGATTCGTCTTACCGCAAGGAAGAGAGCTCTATTTGTCCCTCGCTATCAATTGGCGCCAAAGGTTCGTGTGGTGGAGAAAGAAGTTACCCCAGCTCTAGCGGATCCTCCGGTCATCATCATAAGTGATGATGAAGAAGAAGAATCCAAGCACACCCATTCCAAGATTGAGTGGGTAGCAACTCAAGATGATGAAGACGAGCCGAACGAGCCTTCAATCGACCTCCGATGCTCGGAAGAACTAGAGTGACTTGTTAAGTCGTTGTCTTAGATCGTTGTGTTAGCTTGCTTGTTTTAAGTTTGGTTGTGTGTGTCTCGCATGTGATTTACATCAGTGGTGGGATGTAAGTGCATGTGTTTGTTTGCTTTTGAGTGTTAGGAAGTTGGTGAGTTTAGTGGTGTGAGAGTCTTCAGTTTTGTAATAATGAAACACACTTAAGATCAATAAAAGTTAAAGTAATTCTCTGTCCTAAGTAGTTTCCCCGGTTTCTCTTCTTGTGCCCTGTCCATACCAGATGGTGAATACTCGCAGCAACGGGAATGGCCCCAGTAACAATAACAATGGAGAGAATCCCACTCTTGCTCAAGTTCTTGCTCAACAGACTCAGCTTATGAACATGATGATGCAACAACTCCAGAACCGGCAAAACCAAGGAAATAACCATGCACCTCCCCAGAACAAGTTAGCAGAATTTCTTCGTGTGAGGCCGCCTATTTTCTCTAGTACCACTAATCCTGTTGAAGCTGGTGATTGGTTGCATGCCATAGAGAAGAAGTTGGATTTGCTTCAGTGCACTGATCAGGAGAAGGTCTCATTTGCATCACATCAGTTGCATGGCCCTACCTCTGAATGGTGGGATCACTTCCGCCTGAACAGGACTACTGCTGAACCTATCACTTGGCTTGAATTCACCGCTGCTTTCCGAAAGACGCATATACCATCGGGAGTGGTGTCTCTCAAGAAGAAGGAATTCAGGTCGCTCACTCAGGGATCTCGCTCTGTCACTGAGTATCTGCACGAGTTCAATCCTCTGGCTCGTTATGCTCCGGAAGATGTGCGCAATGATGAAGAGCGTCAGGAGAAGTTCTTGGAAGGACTTAATGATGAGCTTTCTTACCCACTCATGACTAGGGATTATCCTGATTTCCAGAAGTTAGTGGATAAGGCTATTCGTCAGGAGGACAAATACAATCGCATGGAGCAGAAGAAACGCCGGATTGCTCAATTCAAGACACAACAGGGGAATAATCAGAAGCCGCGTCTTACTTTAGGACCCCAGTCCATGCCACATGGAGGTTCTTCGTCTGTTGTTCGTCCGCAGCGTCAGTTCTTCAACAACAATGCTGGCAACAACATCCGCAATCAAGCTCCACGTCCTGTTGCAGCTCCAACACAGCAACAGCCTGCCAAGAGGGAGCAAGGCAGCAAGCCTGTCGTGTGTTTCAACTGTGGAGACCCAGGACATTATGCTGACAAGTGTCTGAAGCCCAGACGCGTGAAGGTTGTCCCTGCCCAGAGCAACTCTACTGTACCAGCATCAAAGGCTCGTGTCAATCATGTTGCTTCTGCAGAAGCTCAAGATGCTCCAGATGTGATTTTGGGTACGTTTCTTATTAACTTAGTTCCTGCAACAGTGCTTTTCGATTCTGGTGCTACACATTCATTCTTATCTATGAGTTTTGCGGGAAATCATGGGATGGAAGTAGAAGATCTTAGACGTCCTTTGATGGTTAGTACCCCAAGTAATCAAGCACTCTCTTTGCAACGTAGCCCCTCTGTCAGAATAGAAATTCAAGGAGTACCATTTCTGGCCAATCTTATCCTGTTAGAATCCAAAGACCTTGATGTCATCCTAGGGATGGACTGGTTAGCCAGACATAAAGGTGTGATAGACTGTGCTAACAGAAAAGTAACTCTCACCAGCAATGATGGTCGAGTTGTAACTGTTCATGCATTGTCTTCTGAGTCCTTCAGGTCAAGACTGAACCAGATAACTTTGGAAGAGATTCCTATAGTCCAGGAGTATCCTGATGTGTTCCCAGATGATTTACCTGGTATGCCGCCTAAAAGGGATATAGAGTTCAGAATAGATTTGGTACCAGGAACAACTCCGATCCATAAGAGACCTTATAGAATGGCAGCCAATGAGTTGGCAGAAGTCAAGAGGCAAGTAGATGATTTGCTTCAGAAAGGATACATCAGACCAAGTTCATCTCCATGGGGAGCTCCAGTTATTTTTGTGGAAAAGAAAGACCATACCCAGAGGATGTGTGTGGACTATCGTGCACTAAATGATGTGACTATCAAGAATAAGTATCCGCTGCCCAGAATTGATGATTTGTTTGATCAGCTTAAAGGTGCCACTGTTTTCTCCAAGAAAGATCTTCGATCAGGGTATCACCAGTTGAGAATCAAAGAGGAAGATATACCTAAGACAGCTTTTACCACTAGGTATGAGTTGTTCGAGTGTACTGTTATGTCTTTTGGACTTCCCGATGCCTCTGCTTTCTTCATGAACTTGATGAATAAGGTGTTTATGGAATACCTAGACAAGTTCGTGGTGGTCTTTATTGATGACATTCTTATCTACTCCCGAACCAAAGAAGAGCATGAAGAACATCAACTGTATGCCAAGTTTAGCAAGTGTGAATTTTGGTTGTCTGAAGTGAAGTTCCTTGGTCACGTCATCTCAGCAGGAGGAGTTGCCGTCGATCCTAGTAATGTGGAATCCGTAACCAATTGGAAACAACCAAGGACAGTTTCAGAGATCCGCAGTTTCCTAGGCCTCGCAGGATATTATCGGAGGTTTATAGAGAATTTTTCCAAGATTGCTAAGCCCATGACACGATTACTTCAAAAGGATGTGAAGTACAAGTGGTCGGAAGAATGTGAGCAGAGTTTTCAAGAGTTGAAGAATCGCTTGATATCAGCTCCTATTTTGATTTTACCTGATCCAAAGAGGGGTTTCCAAGTGTATTGCGATGCATCCAAACTTGGGTTAGGTTGTGTACTGATGCAAGATGGGAAGGTGGTTGCCTATGCATCTCGTCAGTTGCGTCCGCATGAGAAGAACTACCCTACTCATGATCTTGAGTTAGCTGCAGTAGTTCATGCGTTGAAAATTTGGCGTCATTATCTTTTCGGTACTCGTACAGAGGTCTATACCGATCACAAGATTTTAAAGTATATCTTTACTCAGCCGGATCTAAACATGAGACAACGGAGATGGTTGGAATTAATTAAGGACTATGACATGGGAATTCATTATCACCCGGGAAAGGCTAATGTTGTAGCAGACGCTCTTAGCAGGAAAGGCTATTGCAATGCTACGGAAGGACGATAGTTGCCATTGGAATTATGCAAGGAATTTGAAAGATTAAATTTGGGAATTGTCAGTAGAGGTTTCATTGTAGCCTTAGAAGCGAAGCCCACTCTAATTGATCAAGTTAGAGAAGCCCAAATTAATGATCCTGATATTCAAGAGATCAAGAAGAATATGAGAAGAGGAAAAGCTATCGGTTTCTTGGAAGATGAGCAAGGAACTGTATGGTTAGGTGAAAGAATCTGCGTCCCCGACAACAAAGATTTAAAAGATGCAATTCTGAAAGAAGCTCATGATACTTTATACTCCATTCACCCTGGTAGTACCAAGATGTACCAGGATCTCAAGGAAAGATTTTGGTGGGCAAGTATGAAGCGTGAAATCGCAGAATACGTAGCAGTATGTGATGTTTGTCAGCGAGTCAAGGCAGAACATCAGAAACCCGCCGGTTTGTTGCAGCCTTTAAAGATTCCTGAATGGAAATGGGAAGAAATCGGTATGGATTTTATCACTGGTTTACCCAGAACGTCATTAGGCCACGACTCTATTTGGGTGATAGTCGACAGACTTACCAAAGTGGCTCATTTTATTCCGGTAAAAACAACCTATTCCGGAAGTCGGTTGGCGGAATTGTATATGGCAAGGATTGTGTGTTTGCATGGCGTCCCTAAGAAGATAGTGTCTGATCGAGGCAGTCAATTTACTTCAAATTTTTGGAAGAAACTTCAGGAAGAGATGGGTTCTAAATTGAACTTTAGTACTGCTTATCATCCGCAGACAAACGGACAAACCGAAAGGGTGAATCAGATTTTGGAAGACATGTTGAGAGCTTGTGCTTTAGACTTCGGTGGAAGTTGGGATAAGAATATACCTTATGCAGAATTTTCGTACAACAACAGTTATCAAGCTAGTCTTCAGATGGCTCCTTACGAAGCACTGTATGGTCGGAAGTGCCGCACTCCGCTTTTGTGGGATCAAACGGGAGAACGTCAGGTTTTCGGGACGGATATCCTAAGAGAAGCAGAAGAAAAGGTGAAAATCATTCAAGAAAGATTGCGTGTAGCTCAGTCTCGACATAAGAGTTATGCCGACAATCGCCGCAGAGATTTGAGTTTTGAAGAAGGAGATTATGTGTATCTTCGTGTCACGCCTCTTCGAGGGGTTCATCGTTT
Source organism: Oryza nivara (assembly GCA_000576065.2). Classification (NCBI taxonomy): domain Eukaryota; kingdom Viridiplantae; phylum Streptophyta; class Magnoliopsida; order Poales; family Poaceae; genus Oryza; species Oryza nivara. Next base: position 12,974,967 of record CM002509.2, read on the forward strand.
TCACACCAAAGGAAAATTAGCACCGCGTTTTGTGGGACCTTATAAGATTGTCAGTAGAAGAGGAGAGGTTGCTTATCAGTTGGAGTTACCTCAATCTTTGGCAGGAGTCCATAATGTGTTCCATGTGTCGCAATTGAAAAAGTGTGTAAGGGTACCTACCGAAGAAGCTAATCTTGAACAGATAGAAGTCCAAGAGGATCTGACCTATGTTGAGAAACCAATCCGTATCTTGGAAATAGATGAGAGAAGAACCAGAAATCGAGTTATCCGTTTTTGCAAAGTCTAGTGGAGTAATCACTCGGAAGAAGAGTCAACTTGGGAACGAGAAGATGAATTGAAGTCAGCTCCTCCGCTTCTGTTCGCCAGTTCTTCCAAATCTCGAGGACGAGATTCCGTTTAAGGGGGGTAGGTTTGTCACACCCTGAAAATTCAAAATATATAAATTGTTGTTTAATTGGAATTTTTAGAAATGATTTTTTTAAAAGCCTTGAAAAGGAGATCTAATTTGAATTAATAAATTCCAATATAAAATGGGGCCAGATAAAATTTCATTAAATACTTTGCTTAATTCTATATTTCCTAGATTTTTCTAGGATTTATTTGAGCTAAGGAAGTATTTTTAATAAATGGAATTGCATTTAAGAAATAATTTAAATTGAAAAAGGTTTTAAAAGTCTCTTTTGGCTTTGGGCCGAAAGTCGGCCCAAAACCTCACTTCTCTCTCTCCTCGGCCCAGCCGGCCCAGTCCGCCGCCGCGCGCGCGTCCGCCCGCTGACAGGTGGGGCCCACCTGTTAGGCCCGTCGTCTTCCTCCGGCCGAAACCCTAGTTTCGCGTCGCCGCCGCCGCTTTCCAATCCGGCCGTTCCTTTCCATTTCCGGCCGAATCAATAGAGGGGAAATGATCTTCTCGATCTCCTCTACCTTTTCTCCTTTGGAAACATCGGCTAAAATCGTTTGGAAATTCGTGGATTCGAGTTTGTTTCGGATTCGTTTTTCCCGAACTTTCCTTCTCGTCGCCGGCCACCGTGGGCCTTCGCCGCCGCCTCCTAGCCCCTTTAAAAGCTTCCCCGGTGTCTCCTCTACCCGCCGCCACCCTCGCATTCGCCTCTCATCGCCTGTAGCGCTCTAGCGCCGTGTGCCCTAGCACCGCCGTCGCCGCCGTCGCTCCAGCCGTGCTCCGCCGCCGTCTCGGTCGTCGTCGTCGCTCGGGAAGGCCACTGTCGTGATCGCCAAGTCGTCGCCGTCCTCGTCCGCTCCTTCGCCGCCGCCGAAGACCGCCGGAGCATCGTCGCCGTCGTCAAGCCGAAGAGCGCCGCCGTTTCAACCTCGTCGCCATCGCCGTCCGTTGGTCTTCCGCCGTCGCTTTGGTCGCCGGTGAGTTCGCCGTGCCGTCCGCTACCTGTTGGTGCCCTCCGTTCGTGCCGAAGCGCCGCCGTTTGCCGGCGAGCGTGCGCCGTCCGAGCCGTCCGAGCCGCCGAGCCGCCGCCGCCGGTGGTGACGTCATCGTCGACGTCATCGTCGCCCTCTTCTGTGAGCCGGTCGTGGACCGATCGATCTCGGCCGTCCGTTTTGGATCAAGTCGATCTCGGCCGTCCGTTCGCGTGAACCGCCGCCGTGCGCCCGGTCCACCGAAACCCTAGCCCGCTGACACAATAATCCTCCTTTTCCTTTTCAAAAATAATTCATTATTGCGTCATAATTCAATTAAAATCTATATAAGTGTTTTAATCCGATTTAATCTTCAAAAATTCATAACTAATTCATCTTAGCTCCGTTTTAGTTGGTTCAAGTCTCTAATTTTTTCTAAAATTGAGATCTACATGTTAAAAATATCCACATGTACTGTTCAAGCTTGTTTATGTGTTGTTTTGGTGTTTTTGCTCTTTTCTGTTTAGATTCCGTCGTTTCCGGAGAGTCCGTTTTCGCCGGAGAAGAGTTTGAAGAGTTCTAAGGCCAGCAAGGCAAGTCACACAGATCCCAAACAACCCTTTGAGCATGTTGATCCCGTTTAAAGCTTTTTTTTCTTTTCAACTATTGCATTTATTTTCGAATGTCATTGGGTGGAATTAACCTATTGTTTGTTATAGCCCTTTTTGTTCTTGATTACTTTATTCCTTGATACCTTGGGTTATTATAATTTGACTAGTTGAGCTTTATTTATATTGGTTCAACTAGATATTAGATATAATTGCTTAGCCCTGCTTAGAAACATTAGCTCACTTCTGGGATAACTTATGACTCACTATTGCTTAATGATGGCTTAATGATAGTTCACGATGGTCAATCGTGATTGATTAATTAATTAATGTGCTAACTAAAACCTGATAATGGTGGGTTGTGAGCACATGGTTTTGATGGTCGTGCTCATGACAATTAAGGACCGGTTCACGAGTTTCGGTTGTGAAACATTAACCGTGCCAACCACAAGCCAGCGTGGGCAACGGCTTTATCTTTTGTATAGCATGGTTCATTGCGGGGCACCAGACTGAGAAGTGGCGGAGATAAGCCCACGGGGGTCGCTGGGGAGTCCATGCCTTGTTTATAAGGGGGTGATTATGATCCAGGAAGGTGCGCTGCAGTGGATTGTGTTATGCAAGGGGTATTGTCACAACTCCTTTCCGAGGTACCGTGGTGGTATTGAGGCACATGGTGACATGATGTGGGGTTGTGTCTTGTGGGTACAGTGGTACACCTCTGATCAGAGTAAAACTATTCGAATAGCCGTGCCCGCGATTATGGGCGGGTCTAACAATGTCTTTCGTGATTAGTTTCACACTTCTCACCATAGTAAATGATGCTATAACTGGTAATAATTTGATTAGCTCCTGGTTTGGAATGGTATATTCCTGGTTTGGAGATAGAACTGTGCAGCCGGGATGGTTGTTCAGAATGGTTGGGCCTATACAACAGGGTACGTTGTATAGCGTTGGATTAATATTGTTTAATTACTTAACTGTTTTATTAAATTCTCAAATGTTTGCTAAATGCTGCTTTTGCAAATGAAACCCTATTATGCCCTCCTTTGTTATCCTGTGCACTTGCATATTTGCTACGTGGCTTGCTGAGTATGTCATATACTCACCTTGCAATCATTCATCGGAGAAAGAGTTCTACAATGATGCTGATGGTGTGGAGGATTAGGTGTAGCCTTGGTCAAGCTGCCTGTGGAGTGGAGCCGTCTGCGCCGTTTATTTTATTTTCCGCTGCTTAGATCTTTATTGATTGAGAGGAACTATCTACCTCTGTAATGACATTTTATTCGCTTATTAATTAGAGTAATAATTGTACTCTATTATCAATTTGTTACTGTGTGTCTCGGCTGATTCCTGGACGAGGGTTCACACACATGTAAGCGTTTGGAATTTTGGATAGAAATTCCGGGCGTGACAATCACTCTCCTCGACACCCTCCTCAAGGAAGACGCACTCAACCAAGCTGATCACGTCGTCAACATCTTGAACCAGACCAAGACCATGATTGCCGCCTCGGTCCTGGTTAACTCCGCAAGTGTCCGCACGCCGACTGGCAGCCGAGTCCCCCATCTTTGATCTCAAGATTATCACCAGCCAAGCCTCAGCATCGCCGGCGCAGGATCCAATCGCAGGAGCAGGGGTCACGACGAGCGATCTGTCCACTCGCCTCCCGAACGACACAGGGAGCGCCGAGTTGAACGGCCTCGCTCCCCACCTCGTAGGCACCCCGTTGATCTTCGTGATACAATCAACCAGCGCCGTGCAGCACGAGGCTACGCCTGCCACCATTCACCGGATCACTATGACGACGACGTGGATGGAGTCGCTGCCTTTACTAACGACCTGCGTCGAGTGGATTGGCCAGCCGGCTTCAAGCCGACTGGAATCGAGAAGTATGACGGCACCACTAATCCGGAGTCTTGGCTCACCGTCTAGACGGTCTCGCAATTCACGCAGCAGGAGGAGATAGCAAAGCCATGGCAAACAACCTGCCTGTGGGCCTAGTGGATTCTGCCCGGTCCTGGCTTCATGGGTTACCCTGTGGCACGATCGGATCATGGGCGGAACTTCGCGACCACTTCATCGCCAACTTCCAGGGCACCTTTGAACGCCCTGGCACACAATTTGATCTCTACAACGTCATTCAGAAGTCTGGAGAATCCCTTCGAGATTATATCCGGCGCTTTTCTGAACAACGCAACAAGATCTCCGACATTATGGATGATGTCATCATTGCTGCTTTCACCAAGGGGATTCGTCACGAAGATCTAGTCGGCAAGTTCGGGCGCAAGCCTCCCAGGACGGTCAAGCAGATGTTCAAAAAAGCCAACGAGTATGCCAAAGCCGAAGATGCCATTATCGCATCCAAGCAGTCGGGTACCACTTGGAAGCCAAAGAAAGATACGCCGACTACGGGAGGGGGTGGAAGTACCAATCACAAGGACCGTAAGCGTAAGCCCGAGGAACTTGTTGCAACTACTACACATTCCTCCCGACAACGTTCACGCGTCAATACTTTTGACAAGATCATGACCTCCCAATGTCCGCATCATCCCAACTCCAATCATGCAGCCAAAGATTGCTTCGTCCACAAGCAGTTTGCAGAACAATACGCCAAGAATGCACGGAAGGCCTCCGACGGAGATCAAAGCACGTCAAAAAAGAAGGACGATGACGATGATGCCCCGACAGGTTTTCAAGACCATCGCAAGGAGCTCAACCACATCTTTGGCGGACCTCTGGCTTATGAATCTAAAAGAAAACAAAAGCTGACCGAACAGGAGATTAACGCTGTTCAGCCCGATACGCCCCAATATCTTCGGTGGTCGGAGACAACAATCAAGTTTGACCGCTCGGATCATCCAGACCGAGTGGTCCACTCGCGAGATCACGATCGCCTGAGAAGTCATCCGACTGGCTGCAACCATGGCAAGCGAAGGAGAAGTGCCTGCAACCAAGATCTCAAAGAGTAGAGAAAGCGAAGCCAAGACCAAGAAAATTCCTTTAGATCCTTTTGATCCTACTAAGACTGCTGTAATAGGCGCTGAGTTAGATTGTAAATAGGAAAGCGCGCTCATCACCTTTCTTCAAAATAATAAAGATATCTTTGCATGGAAACCATCTGATATGCCTGGTATTCCTAGAGAGGTGATTGAGCACTCTTTACACATTAAGGAAGACGCTAAACCCATCAAACAACGACTCCGCCACTTTGCACAAGACAGGAAGGACACGATCAAGGAGGAATTGACCAAGCTGTTAGCAGCGGGCTTCATCAAAGAAGTCCTTCATCCCGACTGGCTGGCTAACCCAGTCTAGTTCGGAAGAAGACCGGGCAATGGCACATGTGTGTCGATTACACCGACCTCAACAAGTTTTGTCCCAATGATCCTTTTGGGTTGCCTCGCATTGACCAGGTAGTTGACTCGACCGCCGGCTGCGAGCTACTCAGTTTTTTGGATTGCTACTCAGGATATCATCAGATCCGACTGAAGGAATTCGACTGCTTGAAGACTTCATTCATCACGCCCTTTGGGGCCTACTGCTATATCACTATGCCTTTTGGATTGAAGAATGTAGGAGCAACTTACCAACGCATGATCCAGAGATGTTTTTCGACTCAGATCGGTCGCAACGTCGAGGCTTATGTGGATGACGTAGTCGTCAAGACCAAGCAGAAGGATGGTTTGATTACGGATCTAGAAGGAACCTTTGCGAGCATCCGCGCTTTCAGGATGAAACTAAACCCTGAAAAGTGCATCTTCGGAGTACCGTCAGTGAAGCTGCTTGGATTTATGGTGTCCCATAGAGGCATATAGGCCAACCCGGAGAAAATCAACGCCATCCTCAACATGAAACCGCCGAGCTCCCAGAAAGATGTTCAAAAGCTGACTGGTTGCATGGCGGCGCTCAGCCGGTTCGTTTCACGACTCGGCAAGCGGGGGATGCCCTTCTTCAAGCTGTTAAAGAAAACAGACAATTTCCAGTGGGGACCCGAAGCACAGATAGCCTTTGAAGACTTCAAGAAACTTCTCACCACTCCACTAGTTTTGGCCTTACCACATCCGCCAGAGCCGCTATTGTTTTACGTGTTGGCAACTTCTCAGGTTGTGAGCACGGTCCTGGTTGTTAAGCGTGAAGAAGAAGGCCATGTTCAAAAATTCCAACGACCAATCTACTTCGTTAGCGAGGTTTTGGCCGACTCCAAGACAAGATATCCTCAGGTCCAAAAGCTATTATATGGTGTTTTAATTACCATCAGGAAATTATCTCACTACTTCCAAGGTCACTCGGTCACGGTGGTTACATCGTTTCCACTCGGGGATATACTCCATAATCGTGAAGCAAATGGACGAATCGCAAAGTGGGCCTTAGAATTGATGTCCTTGGATATATCCTTCAAGCCGCGAACTTCGATCAAGTCCCAAGCTTTGGCCGACTTTGTCGCCGAGTGGACTGAGTGCCAAGAAGACACGACCGAGGAGAAGATGGAGTATTGGACCATGCATTTTGACGGGTCGAAGAGGCTTTCAGGCACTGGAGCCGGGGTTGTTTTGATCTCCCCGACTAGAGAAAGACTGAGCTACGTATTGTGGATACATTTTTCTGCATCTCACAACGTGGCAGAATACGAGGCGCTTCTTCACGGACTAAGGATTGCAATCTCTTTGGGAATTCGGCGTCTGATAGTTCGTGGAGATTCTCAGTTGGTCATTAATCAAGTTATGAAAGAGTGGTCCTGCCTTGATGATAACATGACCGCTTATCAGCAAGAGGTACACAAGTTGGAAGACAAGTTCGATGGGCTCGAACTCACCCACGTTCTTCGGCACAATAACGAAGCAGTCGACAGACTCGCTAACTTCGGTTCAAAACGAGAAGCAGCTCCTTCCGACGTGTTTGTTGAACATCTTTATGAACCAACCGTACCAAGGAAAGAAACAATCGAGGCCACGGACACTCAAGACGTAGGTATGATCGAAGCCGACTGGACAAAGCCCCTTATAAGATTTCTGACCAAACAAGAACTCCCCCAAGATAAGGATGAAGCCGAGCGGATCTCCAGGCGTAGCAGGCTCTATATCATTCACGAGGCCGAGCTGTACAAGAAAAGTCCATTAGGAATCCTACAACGCTGTGTGTCTTTGGAGGAGGGGAGACAATTGTTAAAGGATATACATTCTGGCATCTGTGGCAATCACGCTGCTACACGGACCATTGTTGGTAAGGCTTACCGACAAGGCTTTTTCTGGCCTACAATTGTGTCCGACGCTGACAAGATTGTGCGGACATGTAAAGGTTGTCAATTTTTCACCAGACAAACTCATCTACCAGCCCAAGAGTTGCAGACCATCCCGTTGTCCTGGCCGTTTGCGGTTTGGGGGTTTGACATGGTCGGCCCATTTAAAAAGGCAGTCGGTGGTTATACTCATCTCTTTGTGGCTGTCAACAAATTCTCCAAGTGGATTGAAGCTAAACCGGTCATCACAATCACGACAGACAAGGCTAGAGATTTCTTCATCAATATTGTGCACCGGTTTGGGGTACCTAATCGGATCATCACTGATAATGGCACTCAATTCACTGGCAGAGTATTTAAAAACTTCTGTGAAGACTTCGTCATTAAAATCTGTTATGCCTCCGTAGCGCACCCTATGAGCAATGGACAAGTCGAATGAGCCAATGGCATGGTACTCCAAGGAATAAAGGCACGAGTTTTCGACCGACGAATCCCTATGCTGGCAAGTGGGTAGAACAGCTGCCGTCTGTACTTTGGTCCTTGCGCACCACTCCCAGTCGGGCCACGGGCCAGTCGCCGTTCTTCCTGGTTTATGGAGCAGAAGCAATGTTGCCTAGTGAGGTGGAATTTGAATCTTTACGTTTTCGCAACTTTTGTGAGGAGCGCTACGGAGAAGACCGAGTAGATGATCTGAACCGACTGGAAAAGGCCCGCGAAGCAGCCTTAATTCGGTCGGCTCGATATTTGCAAGGGTTGCGCCGTTATCATAATCGCAACGTTCGATCACGAGCCTTCTTAGTCGGCGACTTGGTTCTGAGAAAAATTCAAGCTACACGAGATCGGCACAAGTTATCCCCCTTATGGGAAGGGCCATTTATAATCTCCGAAGTCACTCAGCCAGGTTCCTACCAACTCAAGCGTGAAGACGGTACTTCTATCGACAACTCCTGGAATATCGAACATCTTCGTCGTTTTTATGCTTATGCATTACTTTCGTATTTCCCTATTTTGACTGCTAACATCAAGCTTTCCCTTCAAGTTATCAGTCGGGGGCTACTATAATAATAATGGAGTGTGATTTTTATCAATTCAGTTTGCTTACTTGATTTATCATTGCCTTGCTTGATTTTTTGGCTTTGTCAATGAGGACTGAAAGTTTTTTAATAGCTTTTGCGGGTTTTAGGCTCAATAAGGTTTGACAAAAGCTTTTAAGAAATCAGAAGCTAAGTTTGAAATATTGAGCACAGCATAAATTCATCACTATTGTACAAATTGTGCCTCCATCATCATCATCATCATCATCAGAATTGTTGTTATCATATCATATCAATCAGTATCAGTTTTTTCATCATCGGAATTATCATATCCAGTCGGCCGAAGGTCGTTGTCCTGGAATCTCTCAACTACATCAGCGGCTATCTTATCGGCGGCTTTCTCCGCATCGTTGATGAAGTCAAGGGCGGCTTCTTCGCTCGTCCCATCTGCAAATCCGTCAATGGCGTCAACATCAATTTTCGGGTATAGAGACTTGGTCATCACCAACGCCATGCTTGCTCCCATACTCCCAGCCTCCTTGATATTCTTAAAGTATGTATCCGGAGCGATTCTCAGCTTATCGAAGATTTCGGAAGCATCAAATGTACTCAGACCATTGTTATTAACGAACATGGCTTGGACGAGTGGGGTAGCAGCGTTAGCGACTTCATCCCTGGCCCCTTCAAGCCTCTTGATCTTATTGACCAAGACATCCAATTGCGCCTGAGACTTGATTTTGCGATCTGCACAAATAGATTTATATCAACAAGTGGGCATAAAGATAAGAAGTATTAGTCACTGGTACCTTCAACATCCTTTAGAGCCGAGTCCCTCTGTTTTGCCAATTCGGCCTTGTCGTTCTCCAGAGTCTGGATCCGCTTCTCTAGTTCAGAAATACTGGCGGCTTGCACTGTATTGCTTCTTGATTAATTGATATTACAAGGATGGCAGCACAAGTAAGTTAGACGGAGATTGTATTTACCCTTTGATGAACCGCTCAGTTCAAAGTTGGATTCCTGGAGCTCGGCAATCCGATCCCTCAGATCATGCTCAGTTTTCCTGGCAAGTTCTTTGGCTTCGTGCAGCTGGTCTCTAGTGGCCTCAAGGGTTCCGAGATGGGGAACTAATTTTTCCAGGGTCGCGGTTTTCGCCTCGTTCCTATGGTGGATTCTCTATATGACAGTCTTTTTTCAGCAAAGTGGCCGACAGGACGATAGAAGACATGTATGAGAAGACTTACATTTACAAGACGAGTGGCTTGGCCGAGAGCTTTCTGCAGCATGCGTAACTCCTCGTCTTCTTTTTGCTTATTGATCACAATTCCTTGAGGTTGCATATCGTCGTCCCACCACTTGACTAAAATGGGTGGACGAGAATCCTTAGCTGACTGTATCCGGAGGACTTCTTCTTCATCGCCGACCATCGGGCCTTAGGCATTTATGAAAAGCGGTGAAACAATTGAAGAAAGTTTGTCGGATCAAAATGGGTTTGGAGGATGTGTTTACCTGTGATTATCTCTGGTTGGGGACGAGCAGGCCCTTGTACTTTAATAGGAGAACTGGACCTTGGATCGATGCTGGCATCCTTTTTGGGAGGGCTGTCGGCTTGAGTTTCTACTTCAGGAATATCTTTGTTTGGTTCTGTACCCGATTGATCTCCAGTCGGGGGCTCCTGGTTAACTCCAATTCCAGCTTCGGCCAACTGGTTTCCAGTCGGGAGCTCGCCATTGGGTTCTACATTATCGGTTGCCGGTTGATTGTCACTCGGGTGATCTTTTGTAGTCGGCCCGGTTTCTTTTGAAGAACTCGTCTCCATGTTAGTCGGATCAGAGTCTTTTCCAGAAGGATCTATGTCAGATGGCTTCCTACGAGTTTGAGTTGTGCAATCAGTACTATTTTAATAATGAGTGAGCGTCAATACAAGGAAGATCGCCAAACGATTTGTACCTAGAAGACTTCCTGATTTTCGGCATGGGGCGACTGGATGTTTTCTTCTTCGGATTGGCTTGCCTCGGTTGTTTTCCGGTCGCCTCTTTATTTCCAAATTTTCTAGCATCATCGCCTTCATCATCACTCAGAACCAATTTCCTCTTGCGGGAGTCTGACTGGCTGGCTGGTTTAGAGGTGTTTGGTTGAGTATCAGACCGAATTTTTGGTCCTCCACTCCCCTGACCAGTCTGCCGGCGAGGTGATCGGCGCTGAGCGATTGGAGGATCCGACTTGATCAACACGAACTCCTGAGCATAATATTTCGAATTGCCAAATGGCTTAACAAGAGACAAGAGTATGCTTTTGAGAAAGGTTGAGGTGTTTGAATACATACCGGTGGAGGAGGATTGAAGGTGTTGTATGGCACCACCGGCGGCAAGTGCGAATAGCTGACTACGATAGCGTTTGAGAAGATCTTGTACATTCTCTCCTTCATGACCTTAAAATCAAGAGAGTCTGGATCTTCACTGTTGGATCATGCTTGCTGTCAAATTCGAAGGCCGTACGAGATCTCTCTTTAATTGGAGCTAGCCGGCTCTTGATAAAATGTCGGGTGATCTGTTCTCCTTGCAGACCTTGCTCCTTTAACTTCAGCATACGGTCCATCAGGTCGAGCGCCTGAGCGGCTTCATCTCCAATCGGCAGTGAGTTCCAAGTGTCCTGATAAACTGGAGGGAGACAGGAGTACTCGGGGAATGCAGGCTCAGGGTTTTGTACATCGAACCAATTTGCATGCCAGCCTTTGTTTGAGGTTTTGAAGGGCATGGAAAAGTATTTTTGGCTCAAAGTTCCCCTAAGTTGGAAACCAGCCCCCCCAACAACACATGGTTTACTCTTGTTTGGTTGGGGCTTGAGGAAGAAGATGCGGTGGAACAAGGCAAAATGCGGCCTAGTGCCCAAAAAAGCTTCACAGGCGTGTATGAAGTTGGCAATGTGAACTATGGAGTTTGGGTTTAAGTGATGCAAACTAATCCCATAGAAATTCAGAATTCCCCAGAAGAATCTTGAGGTTGGAAGAGAAAATCCGCCATAGAAGAAATGAGAAAATACCACGACTTCATGTGTGTCGGGGGTCAGGAACGCTTCGCCGAATGCTGGGCGCCACCCAATGATCTCTTTCGCCGGGAGAACGCCGTGCGCCACCATCTCTTTCAGATTCTCCTCCGTTACATCGGAGGGCGCCCACTGACTCTCGAACCTTTCTCTCTCTTCCGCCATGAATATGACCTAGATGGTGTAATTTGGTCCAAGATATGGCTGGAAGGGGATGGGGAATCGGTGCGGTGGTTGCGCGGAAGGTTTTTGCGGAGTTTTGGAGGATGGATTGGAGCAGATCAATGAACCCTAGCTTCGCCGGCGCAGTTTTGCACTGTAGCGGGAAATGGGGAAAGTGGCGAGAGTCTCGGCGGGGAAGACGAAGAGACGTTTTATTTCTCTTTGGTGTTATTAGGGTATTGGAAGTACTAATGGGCTTGGGCCTAAAACAGTACTTCAGCCTAATTCTGCTACCGGCGTGGCTAAGTGGTGGTCTGTAGTGACTTAAGCATTTTTGCTTCGGCAATTTTTGCTCACCACGATATGGCCCAATGCTGATAAAATCATTTTTGACGCATTCCTTAGAATTGCTACGATGCAAATAAAAAGATACCTGACAGAAAAGTGTTATACTATTTTTGTAAGCTTTTTTAGGCTGCAAAATCTGTTTGGGTTGGTTCGAGATGATTGGTTTTTTAATAGTCATTCTCTTGGCATGTTATATGCTTATTTTGATTATGGTGAGGGTTATAGCCTAGGCTATTTAGACTCGTTAATTGCCATGATCTCAATTGTTTTTAGCCTAGGCTCTCATGAAGCCACATCATCTCAATTGTTTTTAGCCTTTAGATGATTTCTTAAGGGTGTAAAATGCATCTCTTCACATCACCTCAATTGTTTTTAGTCTTTGGATGATTTATCAAGAGTGTAAATTGCACATCTTCCTCCTAAAGGCACAACATACAACCTAATCATTTATAACCTTTGGATAATTAATAAAGTTACAAAATATATAAACACATAAAAAATCGTATAGTAGGTAAGAAAGAAAATTTCAGAACTCATATACTATATTATCACACAATTCTCTCGCAGCAACGCGCGTGGTACCCATCTTAATCAAACAAAGGGGACAAGAGCACAGGGATTTGGCCGGACTAGAAGAAGATAATCTTGCACAGGGGAAGACTTACCATAATAATCAAATAGTGGTGTGGAATTGCAGATGGATCTATGCTTCTTGAGAAATGCCAAGGAGCACTGCTGGAAAAACCATCTTTGATCGGTCGACCAGATTTTACAATAGTCCCGGTTGTATTAAAAACCGGGACTAAAAATATCTTTAGTCCCGGTTTAAAAGCTACAGGGTACTTTTCAATGTTTAGTACCGGTTGGTGTTACCAACCGTGAGTAAAGATCTATTTATAGTCCCGGTTGATAACATCAACCGGGAAAAAAGATCGCCATACGCTTTACTGACTAAAGATCTATTTATTTGAATATGTGATAAATTTTGTAGAAGTTGTGATGTAATTTTTTTTAAGATTTTATGATGTATTTGAGTATTTGAGATGATCGATTTGTGGATTTGAAGGCAATTTGAGGATGATTGATTTGACATTTTGGGGATGGGATGGGGTGAAATCAATATATTTAAAAATAATAAAGAAAAGAACATAATAAATAGGAACCGGAAAGAGCAACCGGATTAGCCTAAAGATGCTTTTATCTTTAGTCCCGGTTGGTGAATGGATTTTTACTCCCGGTTTTTTCACCCGGCTTTAGTCCCGAATTTGTAGTCCCAGTTAGAAAACCGGGACTACAGGGGGTTACGAACCGGGAGTAATAACCCTTTCTCCACCAGTGGAGTCTTCCGGCTAGCTCCAGAAGCTCCAGAAGGTGGTGGGCTAGCCCGATTTGGGTTTGAAGCCTCATCCCTTCTATTAATTTGATATTAGATTCTTCCTTAATATTGACGTTTTTATCTATTGTCACGCCCGGAAATTCACTAGTAATTTCCGAACTTATTTGTGCATAAAAATCCTCGTCCAGGAATCAGCCGAGGTACACAAACTGACAATTTAATATACAAATCCATCACAATAATAACGTTACACACTTACAAAAGAAAAGAAAACAGCAGCGGAATAACGGTCTAGCGATGGCTTCAGCTCCACTCCCACAGGCAGCTCAACTGGGGTATAAGCCAAACGTCTTCTCCTTCTGGATCCTTTTTCTTCAACTGAGGTTGATTGATTATTGCAAGAATGAGCATATGACATACTCAACAAGCCACACAGCAAGTATGCAAGTGCACAAGGATACCAAAGGATGGCATAATATAGGCTCATTTGCAAAAGCAGCATTTAGCAAAACATTTAAGAGGAGTAAAACAGTGGAGTAATTAATCAGAATTTTTATCAACACTGAACAACACACCCATGCTGCACAGGCCCAACCATCCTGAACAACCATACCCGGCTGTACAGATCTATTCTCCAAACCAGGAGCTAAGCCAATTATTACCAGATATAACATCCATAATTATTGTGAGAGGTGTGAGACTAATCACGAAAAACATTGCTCAACTCGCCCATAACCGCGGGCACGGCTATTCGAATAGTTTTACTCTGGCCAGAGGTGTACCACTGTACCCACAAGACACGATTCCACACATGTTGCCATGCCCCGAAATACCACCACGGCATTGCAAAGGGGGAAATCGTGACAATACCCTTTGCACAACACAACTCAGAACAGTGCACCGTTCCTGGATCATAATCACCCCCTTATAAACAAGGCATGGACTCCCCAGCGACCCCCATGGACTTCTCGCCACTTCTCAGTCCAGCGCACTATAATGAATCACGCTATACAAAAGATAAAACCGTTGCCCACGCTGGCTTGTGGTTGGCACGATAAATGTTTCACAACAGTAGCTCGCGAACCGGTCCTTAATTGCCATGAGCACGACCTTCAAAACCATGTGCTCACAACCCACCATTAATCATATTTTAATTACCAATTAATTATCATAACACGATTAACCATCGTGAGCTACCATTAAATATAACCATAAATAATAATGTAGTATATATGATTCATCCCATTAGTGAGCTAATGTTTCTAAGCATGGCTAAGCAATTATATCTAACATCTAGTTGAACCAATATATATAAAGCTCAACTAGTCAAGTTATAATAACCCAAGGTATCAAGGAATAGGGTAATCAATGCAAATTGGCCATAATAAAGGAATAGGTTCACACCACCCGGTGACATTCGAAAATAAATGCACAGTTGAAATAAATAGAGAATTTAAATATAGGATCAACATGCTCAAAGGATTGTGTTTAGGATCTGTGTGACTTGCCTTGCAACAATCGGTCTTCAATTAATCTTCTTGATCACTTCCGACGCACTCACGAACCTTCGCAACGACGGAAACGACAAGCTAACACGCAAAACGAAGAAAAAGACTAATAAAAACCAAATAAACAGTACATAAAAAGTAAACAAACATGTAGATCATAATTTTAGATGAATTATGAGACTTGAACGGCCTCATTCTGACTTCAAATGAATTTATTATGAATTTTACAAGATTAAATCTAATTAAAGCCCATTTAAAAAAAATTAAATAAATTTAATTCAATTTATGGACAATTTTAATATGTAGATCTTTATTTTAGAAAAATTTAGCAACTTGAACCACTTGAAACGGATCTACGGTTATTTAGATATGATTTTTAGAAGATTTAATCTATTGGAAAAACGGGAAAAAGAAAAACTGATGACGTCAGCGATGACCTCATCAATGGCCGGCCCGGGTTGGCGACCTCGCCGGAGATTGGATGGTCGGCTGCGACTTTGGAGGACATGTACACGTAGAGGACGACGAGACGAACCCAACGGTACTCACCACGACGACAAACGACGAACGATGACGGCCGGCGACGAGGAGGACGGCGGCGGCGGCTCGGTCGGCGGTGGCGGCGGAGCTCCGGTGACCGGCGACGACGGGGAGAGGGCGGCCGAGGTTCCTCATCTCCGTGCGCACCTAACGGCAGCGAGGGGAAGCGGCGGCGACGGCGGAATCGACGGCGCGACCTCGCCGAAGGTTGGGTGGCGGCGGCGGCGGGTTGGGTGGTGTGGCGGCGGCGCTACAAGGCACGAGAGACCACGGGAGAGGGGGCAAACGAAAGAGGAGGACTAGGGGGTGCTTTATATAGGCTTGGATTGAAGAGATCGGACTCCAAACGAGAGGAATCGAAGCCGGAAAATCAAAAACTCGGTTTTAGAGATAAACTCGAAAACGAGTTTGATTCGGATAAAATACCCAACGATTTGCTCCGATTCTTGGGGGAAAAGATAGAGGAGAACGAGAGGATCAAAACCCCTCAAAAATCCGGAAGAAACGGGGTTGGATTTGGGCGGATTTGGAAGAAGGGGCGGCAAAGGGGCAGCTCGGGCTCGGCCTTGCTGCAGCCAAAGGTTGAAGATGAACAGTAGCAGAGGGAGGTAAACTAGACTTTTCTGCCGGGCTTCATTTCCTCGGCCCGATTGAAGGAGGGAGGCAAAACAGACTTTGACAGAGAGAGAGAAGGGCGGCTCGGCTGGGCCGATTGGGCCGGTTCGGCCGCGCTGAGAGAGAAAGAGTTGGGCCGAAATCGGCCCAACGACTTAGGGAAGGATTTAAAAACTTTTTCAATTAAAATAATCACTTAAATGATCTTTCAATTGTTAAAAATACTTCCAATGCTCAAATAATTCCAAGAAAAATCTTGAAAATACTTGGACACTAAAAGTACTTAACAAAATTATAATTAGACCATTTAATGATTAATTTAATATGTGGGTAATTACTGAAATGCTCTTTGTATGATTAAAATTAATAATTGAGCTCCGAAAAATCCGAGAATATTCCAGAGAGTATAATTAACCACGGAGAATTTAATAAAAATTAAATCCATCCATGCTTTATATTTAGGAAATTTTATTTCCCACATTTAACTTCACTTGTAAATTAATGAACATTAATATAAATTCTATTAATAATTTATTAAATAATTTATAAATCCTAAGACGAAAATCAGGATGTGACAAATCTACCCCCCTTACAAAGAATCTCGTCCCGAGATTCGGAACGGCTAGAAAGAAAAAGGCATAGGTAAACTGCAGTCTATCTTATTCCATAACTCTGATAATTATTCTAAGGCTCTAAAGAAAACTACTGCTGCTTTGAAACTGGTGGCTGAGCTGTAACACTTGAAGACGCAACTCTTGAAGACGCAACTGGCACTGCATTGGCTCCTGTGACAACAATGTTGTTGATATGACCTTGCGGCTGCTGATGCTTCGGCTTCGGACACTCTCTTGCAAAGTGACCTGGCTTGTAACATTTGAAACACACCCGCTGCTCCCTTCCATTACTGTTATCTTCTTGAGACTGATCCTGCTGAACTGGCACCGCATTGGCTTGCTCGATATTTACTTCATTGCTTTCATTAGTCTCTGATTTGATCTCACCACCGATGTTCAACTGCTGCGACTGTCCTTGACCAGCGGAAAAAGATTCACCAATTTGGAGTGGCTTGATACGCTGCCTCTGGCTACTACCCTGTGCCTCCTGGAAAACAATCCTTCCTCTCTTACGATTGTCCATCCTGTTCTTCTTGTCTTCCAGTCGAATTGCTTTGTCAACCAACTCCTGAAAATCCTCATAGTCATGAGAGATCAACATAACTGACAGCTCATCCTTTAAGCCTTCCAAAAACTTCTCCTACCTTTCCTCGTCAGTACACACATCTTCTGGAGCATAGCGAGCTAGACGATTGAACTCATGAAGATATTCCGTCACGGTACGATCCTTTTGCTTAAGTGCCCGGAACTCACGCTTCTTCAAAGCAACAACTCCTGCAGGTATGTGTGTCTTATTGAATGCTTCAGTGAACTCCGCCCAAGTGATTGGTTGTCCTTCTGCTCTGTTCATCCGGAAATGATCCCACCATTCTGAAGCAGATCCTTGCAACTGATGTGAAGCGAAAACAACTTTCTCCTGATCCGTGCACTGGAGCAATTCCAACTTCTTCTCAACAGCGTGCAACCAATCACCTGCTTCCACTGGATTGGTAGTGCTGGAAAAGGTAGGTGGCTTCACACGAAGAAAATCAGCTAACTTGTTCTGCGGCGGCGGAGGATTGACATTGTTGTTCCCTTGCTGGTTCTGCATTTGTTGCACTAACATGTTGATCAATTGGGTCTGTTGAGCCAGCACTTGAGCAAGGGTTGGGTTCTCATCATTGTTATTGTTTCCACTTCCACTGGCGCGAGTGTTCACCATCTGTTGCAGATTAGAAAAGATAGAAGGAGAGGGGTTACACTAAAGATAAGACCTTAACCATGTTACCACTGATCTGGTGTGTGTAAACCATTATATTGTTCAAGTTGATTAAGCAAGCAACCTAGTACAGTTGCACGCTCATCACTGGACTACATCAATGACGGGAATGCAACCATACCTACACACAAAGCAAACAACAGCGTTCTACCCTACTAACTATTCTTCAAAGTCACTTTGGTGGCATAGGTTCTAAGGTAGGATCCAAACTTTATTCCATCTTGACCACTTGGCACTTCGGTTCTTCCTCGATCCACTTTACTTAACCTCCATAAGTAGACCTCATTGGCGTCTTCAAGTTTCAATGTCTCAGAACTACTCAAGTTGAAAGAGAGACGGGAGTAGACAATGAAACAATTTGCAAAGAATTCTAGATAAGGAAGAAAGGAGAAATTTTCACAAATCATTTTTGTCGGAAAGATTCGTCCTTAAAGTTTGACCATTTAGCTTATCCTACAGTCGAGATGGCTCTGATACCAACTTGTCACGCCCGGAAATTCACTAGTAATTTCCGAACTTATTTGTGCATAAAAATCCTCGTCCAGGAATCAGCCGAGGTACACAAACTAACAATTTAATATACAAATCCATCACAATAATAACGTTACACACTTACAAAAGAAAAGAAAACAGCAGCGGAATAACGGTCTAGCGATGGCTTCAGCTCCACTCCCACAGGCAGCTCAACTGGGGTATAAGCCAAACGTCTTCTCCTTCTGGATCCTTTTTCTTCAACTGAGGTTGATTGATTATTGCAAGAATGAGCATATGACATACTCAACAAGCCACACAGCAAGTATGCAAGTGCACAAGGATACCAAAGGATGGCATAATATAGGCTCATTTGCAAAAGCAGCATTTAGCAAAACATTTAAGAGGAGTAAAACAGTAGAGTAATTAATCAGAATTTTTATCAACACTGAACAACACACCCATGCTGCACAGGCCCAACCATCCTGAACAACCATACCCGGCTGTACAGATCTATTCTCCAAACCAGGAGCTAAGCAAATTATTACCAGATATAACATCCATAATTATTGTGAGAGGTGTGAGACTAATCACGAAAAACATTGCTCAACTCGCCCATAACCGCGGGCACGGCTATTCGAATAGTTTTACTCTGGCCAGAGGTGTACCACTGTACCCACAAGACACGATTCCACACATGTTGCCATGCCCCAAAATACCACCACGGCATTGCAAAGGGGGAAATCGTGACAATACCCTTTGCACAACACAACTCAGAACAGTGCACCGTTCCTGGATCATAATCACCCCCTTATAAACAAGGCATGGACTCCCCAGCGACCCCCATGGACTTCTCGCCACTTCTCAGTCCAGCGCACTATAATGAATCACGCTATACAAAAGATAAAGCTGTTGCCCACGCTGGCTTGTGGTTGGCACGATAAATGTTTCACAACAGTAGCTCGCGAACCGGTCCTTAATTGCCATGAGCACGACCTTCAAAACCATGTGCTCACAACCCACCATTAATCATATTTTAATTACCAATTAATTATCATAACAAGATTAACCATCGTGAGCTACCATTAAATATAACCATAAATAATAATGTAGTATATATGATTCATCCCATTAGTGAGCTAATGTTTCTAAGCATGGCTAAGCAATTATATCTAACATCTAGTTGAACCAATATATATAAAGCTCAACTAGTCAAGTTATAATAACCCAAGGTATCAAGGAATAGGGTAATCAATGCAAATTGGCCATAATAAAGGAATAGGTTCACACCACCCGGTGACATTCGAAAATAAATGCACAGTTGAAATAAATAGAGAATTTAAATATAGGATCAACATGCTCAAAGGATTGTGTTTAGGATCTGTGTGA
This sequence comes from Oryza nivara, assembly GCA_000576065.2. NCBI lineage: Eukaryota > Viridiplantae > Streptophyta > Magnoliopsida > Poales > Poaceae > Oryza > Oryza nivara. The sequence continues at coordinate 12,994,496 of CM002509.2, forward strand.
CTTGCCTTGCAATAATCGGTCTTCAATTAATCTTCTTGATCACTTCCGACGCACTCACGAACCTTCGCAACGACGGAAACGACAAGCTAACACGCAAAACGAAGAAAAAGACTAATAAAAACCAAATAAACAGTACATAAAAAGTAAACAAACATGTAGATCATAATTTTAGATGAATTATGAGACTTGAACGGCCTCATTCTTACTTCAAATGAATTTATTATGAATTTTACAAGATTAAATCTAATTAAAGCCCATTTAAAAAAAATTAAATAAATTTAATTCAATTTATGGACAATTTTAATATGTAGATCTTTATTTTAGAAAAATTTAGCAACTTGAACCACTTGAAACGGATCTACGGTTATTTAGATATGATTTTTAGAAGATTTAATCTATTGGAAAAACGGGAAAAAGAAAAACTGATGACGTCAGCGATGACCTCATCAATGGCCGGCCCGGGTTGGCGACCTCGCCGGAGATTGGATGGTCGGCTGCGACTTTGGAGGACATGTACACGTAGAGGACGACGAGACGAACCCAACGGTACTCACCACGACGACAAACGACGAACGATGACGGCCGGCGACGAGGAGGACGGCGGCGGTGGCTCGGTCGGCGGTGGCGGCGGAGCTCCGGTGACCGGCGACGACGGGGAGAGGGCGGCCGAGGTTCCTCACCTCCGTGCGCACCTAACGGCAGCGAGGGGAAGCGGCGGCGACGGCGGAATCGACGGCGCGACCTCGCCGAAGGTTGGGTGGCGGCGGCGACGGGTTGGGTGGTGTGGCGGCGGTGCTACAAGGCACGAGAGACCACGGGAGAGGGGGCAAACGAAAGAGGAGGACTAGGGGGTGCTTTATATAGGCTTGGATTGAAGAGATCGGACTCCAAACGAGAGGAATCGAAGCCGGAAAATCAAAAACTCGGTTTTAGAGATAAACTCGAAAACGAGTTTGATTCGGATAAAATACCCAACGATTTGCTCCGATTCTTGGGGGAAAAGATAGAGGAGAACGAGCGGATCAAAACCCCTCAAAAATCCGGAAGAAACGGGGTTGGATTGGGACGGATTTGGAAGGAGAAGGGGCGGCAAAGGGGCAGCTCGGGCTCGGCCTGGCTGCAGCCAAAGGTTGAAGATGAACAGTAGCAGAGGGAGGTAAACTAGACTTTTCTGCCGGGATTCATTTCCTCGGCCCGATTGAAGGAGGGAGGCAAAACAGACTTTGACAGAGAGAAGGGCGGCTCGGCTGGCCGATTGGGCCGGTTCGGCCGCGCTGAGAGAGAAAGAGTTGGGCCGAAATCGGCCCAACGACTTAGGGAAGGATTTAAAAACTTTTTCAATTAAAATAATCACTTAAATGATCTTTCAATTGTTAAAAATACTTCCAATGCTCAAATAATTCCAAGAAAAATCTTGAAAATACTTGGACACTAAAAGTACTTAACAAAATTATAATTAGACCATTTAATGATTAATTTAATATGTGGGTAATTACTGAAATGCTCTTTGTATGATTAAAATTAATAATTGAGCTCCGAAAAATCCGAGAATATTCCAGAGAGTATAATTAACCACGGAGAATTTAATAAAAATTAAATCCATCCATGCTTTATATTTAGGAAATTTTATTTCCCACATTTAACTTCACTTGTAAATTAATGAACATTAATATAAATTCTATTAATAATTTATTAAATAATTTATAAATCCTAAGACGAAAATCAGGATGTGACATCTATGCTTCTCTATGAGAGGAAGAGAAGGAGAGCTCGCGTAGTGCTGTGAGGTGGTTCTAGAGTAGAGGAGAGCGTGGTGCTTCGCTGTGCAAAACGGCGACGGCGATGGCAACGGCGGCGGCGGGGCGTCGATGTGGACGGTTGTATCTGCCTGTCTTTGAAGATGAAAGCGGAACACCCAGGACGGAAGGGAAGAACCGGAGGAGGAGAAATCTGGCTTGGGTTTTGCTGACCAGTGGGCGTCGCTTATCAGTGTCATCAGATGTCTCCATTGCAAGGTTAATAATAATAATAATAATAATAATAATAATAATAATAATAATAATAATAATAATAATAATAATAATAATAATAATAATAATAATAATAAAAAAGTTCTTTTCAAATACTCCTTTCATTTCATATTATAAGTTGTGTGATTTTTTTTTAATCAAACTTCTTTACTTTTAACAGGTTTGTAGAAAAAAGTATAGTAGTATTTTTAACATAAAACTAACATATTATTAAAATATATTTAATGTTAAATTTAATGAAACCAATTTAATATTTTTGATGTTGCTAAATTTTTTTATAAATTTAATGAAACTTAATAAAATTTGACTAGAAAAAAAACAACTTATAATATGATACGTTATAATATGATACGGAGAGAATACGTGACAGACCATAATTGGAAGGGAATATTAAGCACGATAATTGGGAAGGGCAAATTAGGCTAGTTGAAAAAATTAAAGAAGTTTTGACTGTGGTAATGTGCTAACCTGGTGTTGGTAGTATAATACGTTGAGAAATTTTACTTTTGCCATCTAATTCTGCCTTTGTTTAATTAATAAATTGACTGTATGAACATGTTAAATGCACATCAGATTGATACTTCTGAGGTGCTGGGCTTCCGACTGTGTACTGCTGGTTTTCAGCCACAAAATATAGTTCTATAAAAGATTAGTTTATGCCTCAGAGTTATTCCAAAAAAAATGTTCTGACCTAAAAGAATTCACGCGCATCTTCCTCATTGAGAATCTGAGGTGTACACCTGTTACAGATATGTATTGCTGAAGCAAAAATTAAAACCCACAGCCAGCCACAAACAATTTATGAGCAGCGTCACCCAGCGAATCCGTTGCTTCAGAGCTCCAGATCTTCCACAGAAATGTGGTTATCACCAAGCCTGGACAATCCATAGATTAAAATGGCCAAAGATCCCCCCAAAGTGACCTCCGGGCTTGATGATGCATGATGGGGTTCTTGCTTTGGGTGACCACGACACGCTCGAATGCGCCTTCCGATGCATCCCGTTTGGTGGCACGGCATACATCCAGCTGTACCTGCCTTCCTCGTCGAATGGGACTGTATATGATCCGGCCCCAGCCTCCTCCTAGATCAGCACGGACAGATTGCTCTTTGAACTCCTCTTCGGTCTCATGGAATAGACCTAGTTCTTGTGCATCAGAGTCGTATGGGACCAAACTATCCTCAGCGTTAACAGGAGCTTCTTCATCTTCCTCGCTTGGAAATTGTTCGTCTGAGCAACAAATGGCAACAAAACTATGGTTTTCAAAATCATGATCCAACAAAGAACTGGAGGAAAAATCATGAGTAGATGATAACCATAGTCAATGATGAGATCTTCTGGGTTTCTCTTGGCGTGGCGTTCTTTAAGAGTCTCAAATTTCATACCATCGAGTGGCCAAGCTTCCCTAAATTAGAGACAGAAGAATAGCCATTAAGTCAAGTATATAGTTGCAGGAGCATATGCTGCACATGTGCAAATGAATGCATAGAATGAAAAGTAATCAGATAAATCTGGATATCAAAAAGTCACGAGCTTTTACTCTGGCCGCTTGCCCCTTCTTAAAGCAACGTAGCAAAATTTCTCATCCTCAAAACCACGCAAAGGCACACCATTGGACCTCTGCAGCAAACATCAGAAACGGGAAATAAAAAAGGGTAACAGCTACAGAGTTCAATAAGGCTGAATCTTAACAAAATAAAAAAAATGCTTTAATAGTTAAAGCACAAGTTAGAAGCACATTAAATGGTTTGACTTGCAACCATTCACTAGTGAAAATAACACTTTAAGATCAGCACATTTGTGGGAGCATATAGAAGCCTATCCAATATGAAGAGCAACTACATGGGAAAATGCAAATCTAGCTCAGTGCAACACCTTCATCAGAAATTAATGGATAATGATATTATTCAAGGAATCCTTGTAATTTAGATATATATACATTTTCTCAACTGTTGAGCACAAGTGCCTACTACAAAAAGGAAATAATAAAAAAAAATAAAAAAATAAATCATAGCACACGGCACGAAATAAATGAAAAGGAAACCTTGTAGGCACGTTGTGATGACGTCCTCTCCAATCTCTGAACAAAGTGGCAGTATTTATCTGTATTCTCCAATGGACACCGACCATCATGAGGACACTGATGCATAATGTGAAATTAGTTTTATACAGAAACATAGGTAAGCCTTTGAGCGTTTGTCATTTTCAGCTTACCGGGGCAACCACAAAAGCACCATTTTTCAATGAGGCTTCTTGACATACAATGCTCTTCATTTCACTTGGAGCAGCGTGTGTGGATTTTTCAATTTTGCGGCACTTCTAGAAAGCACGGATAGTAAGTAAATAATGCTATATAAATAGGAAATCACCGAAAAATCTTAGAAGAATCATATAATGAGTGGTAAAAGTCAGACATACTCTCTTTTCCATCCAAAGGATATACGAGCGCATTTGGCTTATAATCTTTGCTCCTTGAGGAGTTCCAGGTTCTAACAAAACCTAAAAGTTAATGGCTTTTTTTCAGATACTAATCATAAAAATATCCCCAATAAGTACAAGCATACACATGCACACACAAACACACAAGAGAAGGGTAGTATATACCAAAACATCTCCTGTTAGGTCCCAGAGCTGCCTCACGATTGTTATTCGGTCATTCAAAGAAGGAATCTCCCCGAGTGCATAAGACTGTAAATTGAGAGAAGATATTAAATGAAGGTTGGAAGATAAACAATTCACTATGATCTGCAGTAGTTTCTCAAAATTACACTAGTCAAACACCACTGTGAAACAGTGAAACACCACATGTCTTAAGAACTTACTGAAATTACGAGATCGTGCCACCGCTCATGTTTTTCAATGTTGCGGTTCAACTCTTGGATGCTATCATAGCTATGAATAAGTGGTAACCCCTTCAAATCTACAAACATTTGCAAAGAAAACAATATAATGAATATTTATTGGCAAATTCTGTTGATTGTAGATATGTGGTATCCCTTTAAATCTACAAACTTTTTTAAAGTAAGCATTAATCATAAATACTTATAACTAATTCGTAATAAAAGCAAAAAAAAAAATCATGACAACAGAAAAAAAGAACAGCCCGTACACTGAGAGCATCACCAGTTCTTAGTGTTTGACATCAGAAGTGTCAACATATTCATGGACATGGTGAGGCTTCTAACACAAAGTATCAATGCTATGAAAACACAAGGTTTAAATTAACATAGTCAGTATCTCTATTGCCATAAGGTTATCTATACTACTTAAAATGTTAGTAGTTGTGGTGTCCCACACCACCCCTACTACTGACATTTGGGGACACCCACGGTCTATACTATTCCACTACCCTTCAACGAGTCTCCCAGTTTCACTGCTGGCTCTCCCAAATTTTGAAATAACCTACTTGTTCAATGAAAACCATAAAAGTACTACTTAGACTAAATATTTGATTAATCAACTTAACAAGCTAGCAACTTATTTTTTCCGTTGCAATGCACAGGCTCTTGGCTAGTGAATTTATGATATCAAACTGATATATTAAATATGATATTCCTGCATATTTGCAGGTTGCGACTCAGATGCTACTCTAAATCCACACCTAGTAATCAATCTTATTAAATATTCATTGTATCATGACTAGAAGAGAAAGAGTAACGCTTACTATCGAGAAGGTTCTTCCCTGCTCTTTGCATCTCTTTGGATGGCTCAACCAAATTAACCTTCTCTATCGACTTTGGCCACACTGCCCTCATTGCCCTGCATTTTTTCATCCATGTTAAGCTTATACAAATTACATTCTCAGTAATATATATCAACTGGCCAACTGAGCTGTGCTCACCAAAGTGCTGAACTCGGCCCTGCTCCAAAATCCAACACTTTGGCAGGTGCAAAGTCTGGTAACCTCCGACGAACCTGCGAAATCGACGCTTCAGTCCAGATAAGCATTCCAGGAAACAAATTCATCTCGCTGAGGACAACAACAATAAAGAGAGCTGGCATTCTTGGACCTCACGGAGCACACGGTGGCACGCGGCGTAGATGGCTGGCATCCGGGAGGCAACATATGCGACCGTCTCGTCCTCGCGGTACCGAAGGCCGATATCTCCATAGGCAGACCGCACCTTCCACCGCGCGGCCCGCTGCTCGGCGCCCGAGGGTGCACGCGGATCGTCAATAATCGCGCCGCGCATGGCAGCCGCGGCGAGCTCGGTGCCGGTTCCCTTTGCGCGCTCGAAGGAGGCCGAGAGCTGAAGCACCTTCCGGTTCATGTGCGCCTTGTCCTGGTCTGTGCGTCAAGCGTGCAAGTGCCATCAGTGATGTCGAAGAAATTCGTCGAGCAGGTGGTGCACGTGGGAGAGGGGGTAGTGCAGGGTGTTACCGCGGAGGTACCGCTTGATGGCGCGGCGGAGGGAGAGGGGCACGAGCTGTATGCCCTGGGACTGCTTGGCCGCCGCGCGGATGGTCTCCGGCGTCAGCAGCCTCGGCGCTGTCTCCGGCAAGAGCGCCGCCGCCATGTCTCCCCTCTCGCGGCGGCAGCGTTCTTCAGAGCTAACCGCCTTCCTCACCCTTCTGCGAGTATCAGGGTTAGGACTTAGGAGTGGGAAATGAAGTGGTTCCATACTCTGATAGATATACCGTTGGATAGTCATTAGGCAGTTCAGATCGAGAGGTTGAAACGCGTCACGGCCAGTTTTGCACGAGAGACCCTATTGTGTGATTTTTGTATGAGAAGTATCATGAATAACGGTATAAGTGAAGTTCCATCCGTCGATCCTAGCACTTCTTCTATATAGACCCTATCACTTAAGTCCACCAGTAATATGCCCATACTACTAATTGATAAAACATATCAAATTTATAGAGGATAGAAAATGGCAAAATGATAAGAAATCTTACAATTTAGAGAAGAACTTCCCGTTTCTTGATATTTTGAAAATGAACAATATGGTCTTTCGGTTTAAGTATCGACCATGCTAACTCTGCTAAATATGTGCACTGCAATTTAAGTACTAACTCTGCTACAAAGCTTCACAAATAAGTTAATCACAAGTTTCAAAGATCATTTGTTCAAATATATGCAATCAATCAACCATCCCTGGATTCAAATCTCTACCTATTATAAAAATTTAAGATGTTTTTGCCATGAATTTCGTACGTCGCCAATATCGAGTCAGTTTGGTATTTCGCACATGCTGTGTCTCGGTCTTATTGAGTCATCGTGTACACGAGCGATGTAGTGTCGGATTTCCACGGGCCGGCTGGGCCTTCTGCATGCCTGCTGCCCACGTTTGGTTGGTCATGCCCACCTGGGCCGGCTGAAACTTTCTAAATATGCATGCCTTCACCTTCACGGTGAACAGCTCCATCTAAACGGTAACTTTGAGGTGAACAGTACGTCAGATACAGATCCATTTGGTGATTTTCCAAAAATTAATTTCTTCTATTCTTCTCTTTCCATTTTTATTTGTGTTATATTTTTGATTTTTTTACTCATACCCACTTAATGAGCTACCACATCACAGTATTTTTTCTTTACCTATTATGAAAATGCAAGATATTTTTGCCAATAATTTCGTACGTCACCTCCGATTCAGATTCTTAACCCACTCGCGTGCTTATTTTCCTATGTTGTCCAACTCTTAAAGCACACCAAATTTTGCCACGCGTATCACTTTTCTGTTTGATTCTCTTACTAGATAGCGTTCGTATTCTTTTTCCTGTATTGTTCACACGTCCAAGATTTAGGCCCACGTTGCTTCCATTCATCCCAGGCCCTTTGACATTTACAATTTGTTTGCACCAAAACTACTACAAGCACGCTCCGCTGATGAGAGCTCCTTTGAGCGGCTAAAAGATATCTCCCAGGTCAGATTAACTCATGGTATATATATCTACATACCTATTCTGTACCTATATCTGTAACTAATAAAAAATATGCAAGGATTCTGGTGAAAATTTCCGTCCGTCATTACCTAATTTTTTCCATCCGCAACTCCCTGAGACCGCATCAAATAACACATAAAAATCATTCCAAGTCCGCGTCAAATTAATTCTGATCAGGATTTTACATATATATTTTCTTTACTATTATAAAAATTGAAGATATTTTTGCTGGTACTTTGGTATATCATCCGTGTATAAGTCTGTTTTAAGTTCGTTCGCTTTTCAAAATACATATCTATATTTGAGTCAGGTTTTAAATTCATTTGTTTTGAGAAATACAGAAGGAATCGTACAAGAAATTTCTTTAAAAAAATTCGCATGCTAACTTAAGATGATCAAACTTCTAATTGCAATTCATGATTTTATAGAAAAATATATATCCAAGCGAATTCTCATATTGAATTTAACCATAACTAAACTGTTTAACAATAATAAGATTAAAATAACTTTCACCCATTGCAACACACGGGCATTTTTTCTAGTAGAAAAAAATGTTCATAAATCCTAATCGAAAATCACAGGATTCACAGCACTACATTCAGCTTCCAAGCTAGGTTCTTCAGACAAAGTTACAAGTTAAAAGTCACTGCATTGCACTATGCCACTATCCGTTGTCTGACAAATGAACATGAGATAGATACTGGAGAGAACCAAATCTTGTTAGTAACCTTACCTGGCTTAGGACGCCGGGACGGTGGTCTGGTTGGTGGCGCGGCGCGCCGACGCTGGGCCCGGGCGGGCGGGCGGTGTGCCGGCGTCACGGGGCGAAGCGGCGGAGCGACACGGACCGCAGGGCGAGGGGGCGGGCGGGAAGCGCGGGGCCGCAGGGCCACGGCACGGCACCGGCGCACGGCGCACGGCGCATCGGCCTCGGACTGACGGGCGGCGGCAGCGCGTCCTCCCGCTGGGCGCTGCCGACTCGACTCCTGTCGAGAGAGAGAGCGGGGGAGGAGGTGGACGGGGCAGTGGGGAATGGGGAGGGGAAGGAGTTAGGGACTTAGGGTTAATGAAAATTTGGGCTTTGGTTTGCTATTGGACCAATGGGCCTGAAATAACGAGGAGTGGAAGGGAAAGATGCTAGGCCTTTTTTAGGGGAAAAAGTATACTTTGATTCCCTCAACTATTATCCGAGTATGATTCATATCCTCCAACTACAAAACCGGGTATATCGACTCCTCCATCTATCAAAATAGGTGCAAACAATGTCCCTCGATGATTTTGGAGGTGGTTTTGGCCGACGTGGCGCCTACGTGGCGGTTTTGACCAAATATTTGTCCTACGTGCCGCTTACGTGGCATTAGAATAAAAACAAAAATAAAAAAATATGTGGGACCCCGATGTCATTTAAAAAAAAGTATGTGGGACCCACATGTCATCCTCCCTCTCCTTCCCTTCCTCCTCCACCTCTCTCTCCCTTATAGCTCTCAGGAGCGCGGGCGGTGGCGGTGGAGACGAGGCCGAGGGGAGCGGTGGCGGTGAGGAGCGGCGGCGGCGGTCGGAGGAGGAGGAGAATGCTGAAGAGGTGGTTTGTGGGGAGGATGTGGCGGAGGAGAGCAGAGGAGGAGGAGGAGGACAGCGTCCTTCGGGGAGGAGCTCGTGCTTGCGCCACCATCGCCGTGCTCGTGCTCATGCTCGTGGTTGCACCAACGCCGCCGCTCCCCACACCCATAGCCGCCGCCGCTCCCCTCCACCTCATCCCCACCACCGCCGCTCCCCATTGCTGCCACTCCCCACCGCCATAGCCGCCACCGCTCCCCGACCTCCGCCTCGACCCTACCGCCACTGCCGCCACCACTCCCCTCCACCTCATCCCCACCGCCACAGCCACCGGCCCTGTAACACCCCAGAAAACCACATAACCCTGGGATGCCACTAAACAACCATACAAAAGTGCCAAAACAAGCAAATTTCGGCAACAACTACCTTAGACAAGAAAACATCGCGGAAGCATCAACATATAGATTAAGTTTATGATACAACAACTGACTGACGTATAGCGATAGCCTTTGAAAAGTAGAATATCAATGGCCAGCAACTCTAGTATTTAATTAACCCATTATGTCTAAACACAAGTAATCTTGGCAACATATTACAACAATTATGACTAAGTGAGATCATGTCGTGCGACAATGTAGCTAATTCCATCCCTTCATGCAAACATGTCACAGCAAGTACCTGAAAAGACTATAAGCGGGTGAGAATAAATCTCAGCAAGCAAACGGCTTTAACAAGCTATTTGAACCACATGTTTATTATATAGCTAATTAAATACCACGTTATGATTCGCATAAAGACAAGTTCAATATCCAAGGAATAAAACATCATGACATCACCAATTAAATCCATATACTCACAAATCCCAGAGAAGAAAACACTTCTCAAAGACATCTTCGATCGATAATTTTCATAACAACCTACAATATGTGCATATACAATGCAATGGTATGTACTCCAGCCTTCACACCCAACAAGGTGAATATGTGCATATGCAATGCAATGATATGTACTCCAGCCTTCACACCCAACAAGGTGAATATGTGCATATGCGGCGGGGCGAATCCGGCTGCCGGCGACGAGAGGCGGACGGGAGAGAGAGGCGAGCAGCTGCGGCGGCGGAGGGCGAGGAGGGAGCGACAACGCCGAATTTGCCGCCCTCGACCGGTGACGGCGCGAGGCGGAGGAGGCCGAGGAGGACTGCGATGACGCGATGCGAAGGTGAGAGAGGGAGGCGGCCCCTCATCGCCCCTGCCGCCGCCACGAGAGGGGGAGAGAGCGGTGGCAGCGAGAGGGAGAGCGAGAGGTGAAGAAAAAAGATAAGAGGAGCGGCGGCAAAAAAATAGAGAGAGAAAGAATTTGTGCGGTGGAGGGGTAGGGAAGTAAAAATATGCATGGGGCTTCGTAGGCTAGGACACCCGTTGTGGGCTGGAGTATCTCCACCAAGTTGCTTCAGATTTTATGGAACCCATCTAGGGTATTCTACATTGGGAGATGAGTGTCCCAGAGAGTGTCCTCAGTTAGTGAGGGCACTCTAGGGGTGGCTTTGATTGTACATGCCCTAAGGTGGAACTTTTTTTTGAAGGACTCGCACACAGTGCGATGTTCATATTGATAGAGTAGGAAGGTGGGAACTTTTGCCTCTTTGCGCCAAGTTTTGGCGTAGCGAGTGTTAGCGCTAGGCTAGGAATCACAGTGGTGGTGCTGTTACCTCACTTCGCACGCCTGTGACCGCCACGCCACCTAGGAGTTACCGCGGCGCTGCTGCTGCCTCGCTTCGCACGCCTGTGACCGCCGCGCCGCCGCTGTTCCTCGCCACCTCTATCTACGCCTCCCCGTCGGTCGTCGCCACTAGGCACTGGCTCGTCGAGCCACTGCTATTGTCTGTTCGATCCGCGAAGGGTGGAGGCGTAGACCACCACGAGGCAAGCATCGAGGCCCTATATGCGCCCCTCGGCCAGCGGCGCCGGGATCCCTGGCCCTGATTGATTGACTCACTCCATGCCGCAGACCACAGTGGTGCCACTTGCTACCACCCTGCACCTGCTCCAGGATTGCTAATTGGCACGCACGGCCCCCACCGCTTCCACGTCTTTTCCTTTTTTTCCACACGTCCTTCCTTTTTTTGGCGATTTTTTTTGCTCTTTTTCTGATTCTTTTTTTTTCGCGCCAATTATCAAGTTTTAAATCATGACTTGAAATTTTTTAAATCTTAACTTAAAAATTTTTAAATTTAGACTTGAAAGTTTTCAAATCTTGAGTTAAAAATTTTTAAATCTCAAGTTGAAAGTTTTCAAAATTTTCAAATCTAGGACTTGAAAGTTTTCGAATCTCGAATTGAAAGTTTTCAAATCTCAAGTTAAAAGTTTTTGAATTTTTCAAATCCGGACTTGAATGTTTCGAATCTCGAGTTGAAAGTTTTCAAATCTGAGTTGAAGGTTTTCAAATCTGAGTTGAAAGAAGGGCGGAGGGCGCTCGGGTGGAGAATAAGGAAGAAGGGAAGGGCGGTGGCGGCGGGAGCACGGGGGAGAACGAAGAGGACGACCTCAAGCATGGCGGCGAGCAGAGTGGGGCGACGACGAGGCGAAGCGGAGCGGCGGCGCGCGAAGGCAGGTGGAATGGGGCGAGAGCGGCGGAGCAGCCAAGCGGAGTGGGACGACGGGTACTGGAGCTCGCAGATAGCCGGCGGCACAAGACTGCGGCGACAACGGTGAACGGCGGCGCGACGGCGAGAACGGAGGGCACCGGAAGGAATAGCATGACGCGAGCAACTCACCGAGGGCGCCGTCGGCTTTGCAAGGGGTAGCACGACGACAGACGGCGAAGGGAGACGGGAATCCAACGAAGGCTGTCGGGGTCATCGTCGGTGGCAGCGGTGACCCAGATGGGAAGCAAGGGGACGGCGCCGCCGGGAGAGCCGTGGAAGTGGAGCGTTGTCACGCCCAGAAATTCACGAACCGGAATTTCTAAGCTGAATGTGTATTAAACCCCTGTCCAGGACCAGTCAGGGTACACAAACGACAATTGTTGACATACAGATCCACGTCTTACAAAAATATAAAAGATTACAAATGCAGCGGAAAAGATAAAACGAGCTAGACTTGGAAACTTGACTTCTGCAGCGGGGCGACTCCACTCCACAGGCAATCCTTGACGTCAGCGACGAAACCAACTTCGACAAGATAGCTCCCACTAGGAAGATCTTCAGCTCTGGTGTGGGGGAAAGAGAGCAAGACTGAGTACTACCCACTGTACTCAGCAAGTCATACCGGAAGAGGAGGTATGATGCAGGATACATCCAAAGGAGGCTAAAGGCTCATTTGCATAAAGCTAGCATTTAAAAGCAGTAGTTGAAAGCAGTAAAACGGCTATAGTGATTTATCAATATTAACCAATCACTGTCAAACGCTACACCACGTTGCAACAGGCCCAAACCACCTCCTGAACTAACCAGTTCCATTAGCTATCTAGGGGTGAGACTAATCATGGTGAATCTGGTCGACCGCCCATAACCGCGGGCACGGCTATTCGAATAGTTTTACTCTAATCAGAGGTGTACAACTGTACCCACAAGACACAGCCCCACGACACGTTTCCGTGCGCCGACATGCCACCACGACATACCGGAAAGAGGCCGTGACAGGACCCTTCGCATAACTCCCTCTAACCGATCGCACCACACCTTAGGGTTCGACCCCGTCCCCAGCAGGCAACGGGCAGCCCCCCTTTCGTGCCGCAGTGAATCCGGAAGCCGATCAACCGGACACCCTGGCCGACCCAACTCCATCACGCCCACCCTCGCCTGGGTACGTCGGCTAGAGAAAAGCTACACTACGAGCCTAGCCGTTGCCCACGCTGGCTTGTGGTAAGTACGATAAGTTCTTCCAGGGCATCCCGCGAACCGGTCCTTAATCGCCATGGGCACAACTAGCAAAACCATGCACCCACAGCCCACCATATAGTGTGTTTTAATTAACTAACACCATTACGGTGGCATTAATCCAAAGCTATACCAATAATCAAAGTCTATGTATTAATGTGGTTCCCCATTTGTGTACTAGTTGAACTAAGCATGGCTAAGCATTCCCTGAACCAACATCTAATCATTTTAATATCCCAGTTATCAATGGCATAAGATAAACAATACATGGCTGAGTAGTAGGACCCATCCCACATGATATTGTAAAACAATGCAATATTTAATAGAAATGCGGGACGTTTGTAAATTGGGTACAATATGATGAATCGTAATGCATGACTTGCCTTGCTCTCGCACTGATGGAACCACAGCAACGTCTTCGAGAAACCGCGGATCGACGAAACGGCCGAAGTCTGCGCGACAAACAAAGCACACAAGCAAAACAGGCTATAAGACTACTGAAACAAGAAACAAAACCATTTTTAATGGATTCTATGCATTTTTATGAATTTATGAGACTTGAATGGACTTAATCGGAGCTCGGATGAATTAGTTATGATTTTTAGAAGATTCTCTGTGTTTTTACTATTAAAGAAAAGCCTTAATGTATTTATTGTGCAATATTGCCCTAGGGCTGACGTCAGCAAGGGAGGGGGCGCCAACATGCGGGCCCCACTCGGCAGCGGCTCAAGGGGCCGGTCCACCGTGGACCAGGACCACGCGGGTGGTCCACCGCCTGTCCACGGGACCGACGGCTCGGATCGGCCCGGGGCCGATCGGACGGTGCGGGCAGCGGCCTGGCACGGCTCGGCTCGGCACAAAGCCGGCCGACCGGCCATGGGGTGCGGCGGCGGCGCACGCGACCACCGGCGACGGCAAGTGGTGGCGCGAGCGGCGGCGACGGATGGCGCACAGGTCGACGGCGGTGGCCGAAGGTGATGGCAAGCGCGCGGAGAGTGGCGGCGCACGGGGAAAAGTGGGAAGGAGGGAGGAGAGGGGCTCCTCACCGGAGGGCGGCGACCGGAGTGGGGATGAAGGTGGCGGCGACGACCCGGCGACGAGGAGGGGCGGACGGGCGGCGGCGGCACCTAAGGAGGGAGAGGAGAGGGGTTAGGGGATTGGAGGAAACCCGCGGCGACAAAAATGGCTGGCCGGAGTTGAAGGGAATGGAGGGGCTCACCGACGTGTGAGGAAACCGGAGCTCCCAAGGGGTTCGGCGATGTGAGGCGGTGACCGAGGTGCTCCAAGCGGCGGCGAAGCTAACGGCGGCGGCGGCTTGGCGCGGTGGCGGCTCTAGCGGCGGCGGTGAGCGGTGTGAGCTCGGTAGGAGTCACGGGAGGGAGCGGCGAGAGCGGAAAGGTGAAGAGGAGGGCACGGGGAACGTTTTATAGGTGGAGGGGGAGGCGGACGTGGCCGGGAGGACCTCCGATTTCGCCGGTGACGTGGGGAGGAGAGAGAGGAAATGGGGGGATTCAAAATGCGAATCCCGCCCCTTTTCGGTGCACGCGCAGGCCGGGAGACACGGGGAGAGGGCCGCGTCGCGGGGAAGACGCGTGGGCGACGCGGCGTGGGCGCGGGAGGAGCGGCGGAGGTGGGCGCGGTGGTTTCGGCGGCGGTTGCCAACGTGGGGCGGGCGGTCGGAGGAAGGGGACGACTCCGACAGGTGGGGCCCACCTGTCGGCGTCCCGAGGAGAGGGGGAGGGGCGGCTTAGGCCGGCCCACAAGGAGGAGGGCGCGCGCGGCGGCGGGGACGGCCCAAGAAGAGGAAAAGGAGGGAAAAGAAAAAGAAAAGGAGGAAAAGATTTTCCCTGGATTTAAAGATTGCACTTTGCTTATTTTAATTGGTTAAAATTATTTCGAGAGCTTTGAAAATTCCACTAAAAATCTTGTTAATGTATTGGAGCATGGGGAACTCAAGAAAAATTCCACCAGGCCGAATTTGATTATTAAATACATTTATTAATTAAGGATTCAACTCTAGGTTAATTCAACAATTTCTTTAGGCGATTTATTTAACAAATTTTAAAGCTGGAAAGGGGAACTTCAGGGCGTGACAAGCGTGACGCGGAGGCAGCTGCTGTCGTTGCCTCCGCAGTCGGCATCATCGCCCGTGTTGCGGCTGCCGCTTCGCCGTTCGCCCACGCGCCGCTCTGCTGTCCGCCCACGCGCCCCTCTGCCGCCCGCCGCCCGAGCGCCGCTCCGCCCGCCGTCCGCCCGTGCTCCACTCCGCTACTCGTTGCCCGTGCATGGCTTCTCCCCCCGCCAGCGCCAGGAGCTCTTGGCGAGCCCGCTCCTTGAGCGCTACCAGTGACTCCGATGACAAGTGTAGCATCCGCTCGCATCGTCGTCGCCGCGTTCCTCCTGTCTCGCTGCCACTGCCAAGCCAACACTGACGCGTTTCTCCTGCGCCTCCGCTGATTCCGCCTTCGCCGGCCGCGCGTGCAGCTCAAGCTGCGCCGCTGCGGTCGCCTGCCACTCCGCCCCGCGCGACGGCAGCCATCGGCGACGCTGCCGCCGCCGCATCGGCCCTCCTCTCCGCCACGCTCCTCCCTCGCCAGCTGCCGGCCACGCTGCCCGTGCCACCGTGCGACGCGACCTCTAGCTGCTCCCCCGCTGCCTGCGCATGGAGATGAGAGGTCTCCTCCTCGTCGGCGAGCATGGAGAGGAGGCTGCTGCCGCCGCCGCTGTCGCCCCTCCCCTGCGACCGCGTCGTCACCGCCGCCGCCGCCTTGCTCCCCTGCTCCCACGTCGGCCGGCGGTCTCCTCCCCACCCCTCGGCGGCGGCGCGCATGGCCATGTTGTGCGCGATGTTCGCGCCGACGCTCTCCCGAGTGAGGTACGCGTGGGAGAAGTCGGCGTGGTCGGTGAGCCAGGCCTCCTCCCCGGTGCCGACGCCGCCTCTCCGCCGCCGCATCGCCGGCCAGCCGTTGGGCCTCCTCTCCCCGGCGACATCATCCCCGCCACCGGCCGGCCTGCTCGACCTCATCCTGACAAGTGAGAGAGAGAGGATGAAGGGAGAAGGGGGAAATAAGAGAGAGGTAATGAGGTGGCATACTGACATGTGGGGCCCACATGGGTCCCACGCTGACTCAGCAACCACGTAGGATAAAACTGGGATGAAAACCGCTGAGGGGCCTATTTTGACCGGTTTTGTATAGTTAAGGGACCCTATATATCTGGTTTGCGGTTCGAGGACGTTTTTGTATCCCGATGACAAGTTGAGGGACCTTGGTGTACTTTTTCCTATTTTGGTTGGAGGTGGAGTTCAATGAGGGCATTGATGAGATCATGGGGATTCGTGCAGTGGCGGCGCCCCGCCGCGTCCACTCGAAACTCGTCGCTTCTCTCTCTCCCCCCTGCGCCCTGCCGCCCCGGTGCTGGCCAATTGACCATCTTACACATGAGCCCACGGACCAGGTTAGATTTGGGCCGTTGGGGATTCACGCTGCGCCGGCCGCTGCGGGTAATAAGTTTATCTGGGGCCTCTTAACTTGTCAACAAATTCGACTTTCGTCCTTTAACTAAAAACCTAGATACAACGGGTCCCTCAACGGGTCCCTCGGTGGTTTAGATAGCGGTTTTGGTAGACATGACGTCTACGTGGCTAATTTAACTGATCTTCATCTGATGTGGTATTGATGTGGCAATCCGGTCGGTCAACAAATTTTGGTGACTCCGCTAGGATAAGAATTTCGGTTGCTTGATTAGACCGAAATCGATATACTTATCTATTTTATTCTCCCCGGTTTAATTGTGCTATCGCCGGCTGCAGCTGTTGCATTTGTTTTGGGACCACCTATACATTTGTCGACAAATTTTCTACTAAAAATTTGACAGATGTAATTATAATACAATCGTAGTATAATTACACTGTAACTTGTATATAATTACACTGTAACTTGCATATAACTACAGTGTAACTTGTATGTAAGTTTCACGTAATTTTGAATCGTTAGATCTATTACAAGATTTGTTCTAGTGAGGAAGAAAAAAAATCACAGCACACACATATGTGAAAGGATTTATTCCCAGGACCTCTATTTTACTGAAATAACATGTTAATAGAGAGATTCTTGAAAGTTACATATAATAGTTATATTATAGTTACAGTGTAATTACATGTAAGTTACAGTGTAATTACAGTACGATTGTACTGTAATTACATCTAACAAATATTAGGGGGAGAAATTTGATGACAAATATCCTGCAAAATCGTTTGTTTTTTGGCCGAATAATCTGATCGGCTGGGGGTTAGGAAGAACAGGATATCTGCACGTTGTGAGGGCACGGGTAGCGAGGATTAGGGTGTGTTTATTAGTTTACATTAAAATTGGTTGAAATTGTAACGATACGACGGAAAAGTTAGAAGTTTGTGTGTAGGAAAGTTTTGATGTGATGGAAAAATTAAAAATTTGAAGAAAATGTTTGTAACTAAACTCGACCTTAGTTTGTCTTTTGCAGGGTCAGAAAGTAGCTCCTACATGCACACGCTGACGGAGGACAGAAGTATTTCAGGCATATCAATTCACCAGGAAAGGTCAAAGCTTGCTGAAGAATATATGGGGACGTACTAGTGCGCTGTCACCTTCCTATATTAATTGCGAGGTACAATTTATAAATACAATATCTGCTCCTCAAAATAATTTTGTAAATGCCACAAATTCTCATTTAGATGTGGCTAGATCTAATTTCAATGAATATACTACATCGGCTAATGATTGTTCAAATAATTATTTGAAATCTTTAAATTATGAAAATAATATGTCACAGGCTATGCAAAGTAATTCACATCCTTTAAATTTTGATAATACCAGCAATATACAATATGTACACGCACCTTTTAATTCATTGACAATTATTTCACAATCTATGATAACAAAACAAAGTATGTCGATGAATAATGGGTATGGATATGTTAGTCATTTAGTCAGTTACTCCGAGCCACTATATGTTTCCCCAAATACTTTGCATGTTCAAACATATGATCGATTGGCTAGTATAACAATGGAGCACTTCTGGATAGAGCTTATGGGAAGAGCAGGTACATACCAAAAGCCATATCCTGATGAGTTTGATTTAGGTCCCTATGTGCCTTGTTTTGTTAAATTTACTGGAAAAGATTGTAGGACTGCAATAGAACACATGGGACAGTTTCTTGTGCATTGTGGTGAAGCCAACTCTAATGATATTTTGAAGTTAAGATTATTTCCCCTATCATTGTCTGGTGCTGCTCTTATTTGGTTTGTCACGCTTATGCCAAATTCTATTCATACATGGTCTCAGTTAGAGCATCAATTTTATTGTCGTTTTTTTGGAAGCTGGTGAAGTGGGTCACAATATAATAGACTATAATGGTAGTGTTCATAATTCAGCTTGTTATTCTACCAACAGTTATAGCCGAATTAATGACAATTCACCGAGCATGCATGTAACTCCACAAAATTTCACAGCGTACAGTTTATCCCCAACTCAGTCACAAGATTTCGGCATTACTCATTCTTCATTGCCGAAATCAAACGTAAATAGTTTTCAACAGAATGGGTCATATGTACAACCAACAATGCATAAAGCCAAACATAGGCTTCAAAATGATGACATTAAATTAGCAA
Source organism: Oryza nivara (assembly GCA_000576065.2). Classification (NCBI taxonomy): domain Eukaryota; kingdom Viridiplantae; phylum Streptophyta; class Magnoliopsida; order Poales; family Poaceae; genus Oryza; species Oryza nivara. The sequence continues at coordinate 13,013,493 of CM002509.2, forward strand.
GTTCGGCTATGGACCAATTTCATGAGGAATTTAGTTTCAAGAGAAAGAACCTTGAAGAAGAAATATATAGAGACATGATGAAGAGGTTGAATGTTTGTGTTTTAAATAAAAGGTCGGAACCAACTTTTGTACTAGAACAAAAGCCGAATAATGTAGAATTATCGACTAAGAAAAAAAATGGTACCTGTGTTTGAGTTTTCTGAAATTGAAGAACCTTTTGTTCTGCCATATGAATTTCGCGCCAAGGAAGTTGATGAGCATCAAATCGATGGAGCACGAGTCCTTGAGAACACGGAGAAGACGTTGGAGGGCCATCATATGGCTAAGCATGACATTGTTCAAGTAAATAAATCACCATGATGCTTCTCCAACAAATTAGATAAGGTAACATTCACAGGTAATTTGCTTATTTCCCAATTTGATCATGCATCTAAAAATAATTCATACATTAGTAATGTCACCATGAATAATTCGAAGGGATCGATTGGGGGAGATTAATATTCTTGTTGGCAATAATAAAGTGTTTAAATTTTCTATATCACCATTGCCAAAGTTTATGTCTACATGGTTTGCTTGTGATCAATCTAGAGCTAGAGGCACAAAACTAAAATTGGAAGATATTAATGACGCTGGTGCTAATATAGTGGATAACTCTAAATCGCTGGACAAGGGAGAAATATAAACAATTCTGTAGCCGAATGGATAGATAGTAAATCCAAACCATTCGTTTGTTAGCTTTAAAACCATCTCCACAAAAGTGTCGGCTAGAGGAGAAGAAGTATACTTTTGACTTGACCATGTGTGATCATATTTTTGATGCATTGTTGAAAATAGTTATATTAAATTACTTGATCACCATGTCATGCCATTACCTCAGGATTTAAAAGAATGAATTTATTGTAAGGGGCACAATTCGTTTGATAATTGTACCAGAGTTTGTAATATTTTTCGTCAGAAAATACAATCGGCTATTAATGAAGGCCGATTGCATTTTGCAACTCCAAGAAAGTCATATGCCAAGGATGACCGTTTTGATAAAAGAAATCAGTCTAGGTGGTCTATGAAAGGACCTTGATGTCGCCTAGAGGGGGGGGTGAATAGGCGGTTTTAAAAATAAATGCGGAAGCTAAAACAAAACAGGGTCGGATTGTCTGATATCAGGTCGGATAGTCCTATGTGATCAGATAGTCTGAACTGAGATCAGACTATCTGACCTGCACAACAACAATACAAACAAGAGAACAACCTAAGAGATCTAGATTCAATCCACAAGCAAAGAGGTGAGCTCGACCAACAACAATATTAGCATAGCACAAAGCAATGGAACAAGAAGGTAAAGAGAGTGAGGATATCACCGAGGTTTATGCGCTGATGTATTTCTCGGAGTTCAAATCCTTGAGGGGATTCTAGTCTCCGTTGAGGGGCTCGCAAAGAACCGGGTCTTTTTCAACCCTATCCTCGTGAGGTTGCACAAATGCACTCCTCCTTCCACTAAGGGTATCTCTTTCCTTGCGGAGGCGAGATCCGGCCTTCACAAACTTCTCTTGGCCAACCACACGTAGATCGGTGGCCCAAGAATGACACCTAGCCGTCTAGGAGTCCTCAACCTCCAAGAGTAATAAACACCACACAACTCTTGGACAAATCCTAGTGCTCAAGATCAAAAGAAACACATACTAGACTCCCAAACTCCAAATCCACACACAAAGATCCAAGTCACGAAGAACAAGGGGATTTGAGATAGAGAGGGAGAGAGCTCAAAGATCCAAAACACTTAGCACAAAGCTCAACCCAAAATAAGATTTGAATGAAATGAGTTTGGGCAACCCTAGAAAAGGGTTGGTGGGGGGGTTTATATAGATCCCCCAAAATGTGACCGTTGGAGGGGAATCTTTCAGCCCACGTCGGATAGTCCGATACAAGATCGGATAGTCCGATATTTTAAACCTCCAAGGCAACGAGAAACAGAGAACGAAGTTCCATGAAATTTTGGACTTTCCGAGACATCGGACTATCTGATGTTAAATCGGAGTATCTGATATTTTAGAAGCAAAAACTTCGTCCTCAAACAGAGACTCAAGTTTCATGAAATTTCGGAGTCTCTGTGTCATCGGACTATCTGATCCGACATCGGATACTCTGATACTTAGAAAAACTCACTCGATAGGATTTTTCAAATCAAGACAGAGAGTGAAGTTCTGTGAAAAATCGGATAGTCCGATACATCGGATAGTCTGATTTCAAATCGGATAGTCTGATGTTGCTCAAGTAAAAATGCAATAACTTTTTACTCCGAACTCCGATTTCGAAAATCTTGGACTCTATGGAAAGCTAGTTTCGTGGACTATCAAACCCAACATAAAACATGGTCCAAAACCTTCAAGAGATGTTGGAAAACTTGCATAGAAACCTAGTGTAAGTGTTGTGACAAGTGAAACAACTCGGGATTGAAATTTTGGCTTAGGTTTTTCAACTCACACAAAGATGAAGCATTTTGAGCACTAGTATTCAACCAATTATATGCATGCAGTATCCCTCTTAATAGTACGGCCTCCTAAACTCAAATTTGAAAGGCAAAGTTATACCAATAGGAGTACCTTCACACCATATTGTTTCTTCACTTGGAGGGTTACCAACGTCAAGGTCATTTGATCATCGGGAAGATCTCATATTCTTGATCTTTGACATTTCATCTTCCATTTCTCAAATGATTGATGTGGATAATCCATGGCTTCAAATGGCCTCGCACGGTTCATCACGACACAGTCTTCACTCGCCCTTCACCACCGGTTTCGGTTCGTCGGCGCCAAGCCCCTTGCTTGCCCTTCACCACCGCATGGTCCATCGCAACTGAGCGTCGCTTGCGCTTCACCGTCTTGCCATAGGTAGTCACTTCATACCCGCATCTTCAATATCTTCTCTTTAATTCTCATCCATCGATAAGTCCATTTCCTAGCTTCTTCACCGGACTAATCACTTGCTTATACACTTAATAAGTGCATTAGTCCCTTAATCGTTTGTCATCAATAAACCAAAACCCACTAGGGGCATAGATGCTCTTTCAGTCTAGCAAGAAGAAATCTTCGGCACAGGTGGGAGGTAGTTCAACAAGAAAGCAAATCTGGGTGCCGAAGTCTAGAGGTCAAGAAAAGTGCTTAGCCACTGGTGCACGTGTGTACAAAAGGCTTTAGTTTAGAAAAAGATTGTTGAACCTGGGGGGTATGCATGTGTACAACAACTAGAAACTTTACACCACGTGAGTATGAACGAGAGGCATCTTCGGCAGAGTTAGTATCAAGTCAGAATCCACCAAAGAGCTCGAGGGGCTATGGCAGCCAGCCGAGATACTCACACAGCTTATCAAATTGGCAGAAGCAGCGGCTTCACAAGCTTAGTGTAGAAAAGCTGAGTTAGAGAGGTATGGCATGGGATCATAAAGGAAGTGTTCAGGTGCAGAATGAAACATATGTTAAAGTTGAAGTGGAGGCAAATAATGAGAAGGGAGTTAGGAGGTGTGCGCCAAATCAACGGTTTGCATCTAATCATCAGGTTCCTTCGCCACCATATTATATATATTCTTCACCTATGCAACCGAGGCCTATGTCTTGGCCTTATTATAATTCTTGGATGTCATACGAGTCTTTATATTATGGAGGAATGTTACCATATAGTTTTGCATCTTGACTGTTATCATTTTAAGAGACTGAAATAATTAGGTGCTAGAGATATTTATGATTCTTGTATTTATATATTATTCAATAGAGTTTATTTTGGTCATATTTTGTGCAAGTGGGGAAGGTGTTGTACTGTTTTAATTTCACCAAGTAATATTGCTTATGACACATCGGTCTCTATTGGTCTCTTTAGAATATCCTTGCACTTTAGACCGAGTACGAGACTTTATATTTGGTTTGCAGAGTTTGGTCTATGTGGGTGTGTGAGGGATGTAGTTTTCGATGATTTACTTTTAATAGTCCGACAGAGTAATAGGAAGTTTCAGTGTTTTGACGGACTGTTAAATAATTATTTCGACTGATGCTTAGATTTAATTAAATTGCTATAGCCTTAATTGTCCATCATATAGCTAAGTCGAGGTGTGTTTTATAGTGGATAAACCGGCTATAATTAGCTGTGTTGGTTCGTATAATAAATCTATGCGGGCCGGTTTGTTAGGTGGAAGTAGTGTGGTGCATCACGTGTGTGGTTGTAGCAATGTGTCAATTTTATGTTTCACGACGGTGTTCCTGATGGTCTGCATTTTTATTTGGCTGGGGTCACGCATGCTGCAGTTGATGGTAGTGGTGTTCATATACACACTGTTGGTTGATAGGGATGAAAACGGAGCGGATAGTTTCAGTCAGCTCCGGACAAAAACGGATACGGATACCTTTCGGATCGGATAATTCTCGGATAGTTCGGATACGGATACGAATACGGATATTTTCTCCCGGATACGAATACGAATATGGTACCAGGGTTTCCGTCGGATACGGATAATAATTCGGATATCCGGTGAACAGTGCTATTCGGATATCCGCAGGACCCATGAGATATACCCCATTTCTTTCTAACTCTATAACCTTCAATATACCTTTATAGATTTTAATAGTAGTTTATCTCTTAACACTAGTCCATACTATTAATATTATTTAAATTTTAAAAAATATTTATAAATTATACCTCATTTTATATAAAATGAGCTAATTATATATGTTGATATTTGTTTCCATTAGAAGTTGAGTTGGTTTTCGTGTTCCGAGAAAAATTTATTTCTGTATTCGTGTCCGATCATATTCGATTCTTATTCGTATTCGAGATAATCCGTATTTGTTTCCGTATTCAAGCTATCCGTATTCGTTTTCGTATCCGGTAAAAAATATGAAAACGAATATGGTATGAGCATTATCCGTCCGTATCAGCTCCGTTTTCATCCCTATTGGTTGGTGGGTTGATTACAGAAAAGACCGAGCAGGGTATTGCTAGTTCGGTCCAGGGGATTCCAGCATGTTTAGAAAGATTCGGTACGGAGGTCATCAGGGACAACCGAATCAATAGAAAAGTTTGAGCCGAGTGTTTGGAGGGATCCATTTGTTGATTATGTAGAAACCCGGATGAAATTAGAGATAGAAAAGTTCGGCGACAGGTATGTTTTATTGGATGACAAATTATATTGCGGAGTTGTAGATGGCTTGTTTTAAAATTAGTGTGTTGGTTTTGATTAGTTTAGAGTAGCTAATGCTTATAATGAGAAAATAAAGGGAAAATCGTTTCAAATAGGTAAAGTTAGCATGGCTAACGATTTTGTCCGTTGGTGTTAGAAGTAGTAAGTTTGGCATGTGGTCATCAAGTTGGAAAGGTCCGTATAAAATTGTAAAAACTATCCCTAAAATTTATATTTTGTTCAGTCTATACAGGCGAAGAAAAGGTTGGATAAAGCTCTTAGTGGGAATATTTGAAAAGGTATTATCCTTCTGCACGGTAGCAAGCTTGTTTGTCTTAGAACGAATACATATTTGAGTATCGTTTTGAGATGACGACTGTGGATGGTCTCAGAACAGATATCGTGGTTGAGTATCGTTTTGAGAGGAGGACTGTGGATGGTCTCAAAATAGATACCGTGGTGGAGTATTCTTATGAGAGGACGACTGTGGATAGGCTCAGGACCGATACCATGTGTGGAGTATCGTTCTGAGAGGATGATTGTGGTTTAGGTTGGTTAGTTTTATTGTGTTTTCGGTAAAATAAAAGTTATACGTATTAGTTATACCAAAAACAGGTGGCATGTGTTTATGCCATAATTTGGCTAGTAGTTAATTCATTTAGGCATGCCAGATCGATTGTTTAGTTTAGCTTCACGATTCATTGAATGGCTTGCTTGAGAGCCGGTTAAATGTGTGTGCAGTTTGTTGGGTGGCTGTAGAATTTTACCTATTTTGGAGACATGTATATATATATACACAGATCATGCAGGTGCAGCCGGATGATTAGGAGTTTTGGATAGCCACAGCGGTGAATCGGGTGGACTGGTACGTGGTGAAGATTATAGATGATCATCATCAGCCTGATTGCATGCCTACAGTATCGACTCGGATAGGAAGGAAGGATGGATCCATCGAACATGAAGGAGACCTATGGTGCCGGGTGTGGTGCCAGTATAAATTTACGGCCCTGACGTCGGCAAGAGGGCCCCGATCAATTATCAATTTACTTCCTCCGTTTAATAATGTAAGGCTTTCTAGCATTACCCACATTTATTTAGATGTTAATGAATCTAGACATATGTATATGTTTATATTCATTAACATCTATATGTATGTGGGCAATGCTAGAAAGTCTTACATTGTGAAACGGAGGGAGTATTATTTCTCTGTTTGTTACTTTTCCGTTATTTTCTATTTTCTTTTCATGGCCGAGTTCAGTAACTTAGGATTTGGTTAATCTTTACCGTTTTGCGCTGAAAAACGGACGTGCTTCTCCACGAAAACGAGAAGATTATCCTTTGCTAGTTTGCTCGGAAACTAATTGTTCGTCGTCACGTAAGTATGATATTTATCTTCTTTGCTAATTTGCTTGTAAGTTAGTCATGTGATTCTGCGAAAGAGAATTAATCTTGAAACTGGCTGCTAGCCGGTTTTGAACTATCGATTTTGACGACTCTGTTGATTACACCGTAAATCATTAGTTGATCTTGTGTTGGCCATGAAAAAGCGTGAACATGTGGCTGCTCCGATGATCTCCCGGCCAATGCTCTTCAACTTGACGGCGTGTGGTCGCTGCTGTCACGGGTGGCATGTCGACGGCGGCCGCGGCGTGAAGCACCATCTTGGTGACTGGTGACTCCTCGGGTCAGCAAGACATGGACGAAGACGAGCTTGGAGAGGCATCTTGATCCATGGCATCGATCAGACGGCTGAATTTTCTCGCCGGCTGATCGATGTCACTTGATGGATTTTAGTAAACAAGTTTAGTCAAAGGGTATTTTAGTCATTACGAGAAAATTCAATACAATAAACGTGTGCCAACTAACAGCTCGTTGACGGTGATGGCATGCAGTAGAGGTTGAAGAAAACACAATGGTAACGCCGTGGAGAGAGGTTGAAGAAAAAATGATGGTATATTATTGAACTTCATAAAGTCAGTGCTAGATTGTAGAAGTGTGACAAACTCAGCTGTGTGAATTCTCTCAAATAAAAAGGGGCATCACTCATTTATTTTATTCTACTCTCCTGTACTAAATTTATACTCCCTCCGTCCCATGATATAAGGGATTTTAAGTTTTTGTTTATAATATTTGACCATTCGTCTTATTCAAATTTTTTTAAAATTATTATTTATTTTATTTGTGACTTACTTTATTATTCACAGTACTTTAAACACAACTTTTTTTTTATTTTGTTGTTTGCAATAAGATTACTAAAAAGAAGTTATATCACACTATATTCAATATAAAAAATCATAGATTACCTTGTAACCATAAAAACTAAATATGTATACCACTGTTGGAGAAAGGGGCATCACTCCCGGTTGGTAACCTCCTATAGTCCCGGTTTTGTAACTAGGACCACGAATCCGGAACTAATGACCATCTTTAGTCCCGGTTACAATAACCGGGGGTAAAGATTGATCTCTATTTCCGATTGGTGTTAACAACCGGAAATAAAGATGGAAATCTTTATTCCCGGTTGGAGTTATCAACCAGAACAAAAGAGGGTAGCGCCAGGCTCTCTAATCCCTATTCTTCTCCTTTTCTTTTTTACTATTCTTTGCATATTCATTTCACACCAAAATCACATGGATCAACATCACAAAATCGAACGTTGACATCACAAATTCACACATACATCACAAATCCACCAGATATCCACATATACATCACAAATCCACATATTATTGACACAACAATTTCACAAAAAAAAATCAAACAAATTCTCAAAAAAAATTCACACTGCTGGGGAGGGCATCGCCACCGCCCACCGTTTCCCGCGCCGCCACCCACCGCCGCCTGTAGTCGCCCCTCCCACCGGATCCAGCGGAGGGGAGGGCACCGCCGTTGCCTCCAGCCTCCTCCCGACGCCCACCGCCCGCCGCCTCCCCTTGCGGCCGCCACCGCCCGCTGCCGCCCGCCGCCTCCCACTTCGTGCGCTGCTGCCGCTCACTGCTCGCCGCCTCCGCCTCCTGCCCGCCACCGCCACCGCTGCCTGCCGTTGCCGCCGTCAGATCGAGAGGCCGGAGGAAGCAGATCGAGGGAGGAGAGAGGGGAAGGGAGGACGGATCGAGAGGGGAGTGGAGGAGTTAGAGACTTAGAGCTGTGAGAGAGATTGAGGCACGCTAATAGATAAGGACGAGCGATCTGATCGAGGCGTGCGCGCACAGCTCCAGTATTTAGTCGCGGTTGGTATAAACAACCGGGACTAAAGATCTATTTTTAGTCTCGGTCTTGGTTGTTTATGCCAACTGGGACTAAAAATAATTGGGGTTTGCCCTCGACCCGACAACTTGTTGAACCGGGACTAAAAATGATCTTTAGTCCTAAAGATCAAAAAAAAATTTTAACCGGACTAAGAATAATCTTTAGTCTTGGTTCTTATTAGAACTAGGGCTATTGTGGAAATCGGCCGACCCAGCAAAGATCACTTCTATAGTAGTGTACCATGAAATAGACCAAAGACTTTGATATACTAAATGATAATATCTATCATATTAAAAAACACTTTATTCCGGTTACATGTAAACTCGCCTATTACCATCCTTCCCGAACATTTGAATTAATATGGGTTTTTGTTTTTCTTTTATTATACATCAATTCACTTATGCATCTTTATTGTCAAAATTATTTTTGCTAATTGTTAACACTATTTAGAAGAGATTGACATAATTAAAAGGGTTTATAATGCGGTTTCATTGACATTTACGATTGCACATACGCATGTATGTTTTTTCGGGCGATTAGTAGTCTCTTACTTACTTACGTACGTTTTTCTTAGGTTTTCAACGTACAAATATTTTTCTCTCATAGGGATAGGGTATGTGCATGTGTATTCATTGGGTGGGCATGCACGTGTTTATATGAGCATTTGCAATTGCCTTTTAGTTCATCGTTAGTAAAAAAAATACCTTCAAGTAAATAGATGGGATGGTGTGCAGTGGCGCAGTGGTGGTGTGGCTTCTTCGACAACCTCACCAAAATTTGAATCTTGAATCTTGGAGCCCATACCCCATGTAGCACCAGTTAATTTGCCTATATATATATATATATATATATATATATATATATATAGAAAAACTATTCTTTACCCCCCTCCCTCCCAAAGGTCACACCCACCTCCCCCTCCTTACCAAGGCCCAAAACGCACCTCCCACCTCGGTCAAAGGCCCCTCCCACCGGTCAAACCCGCCTACTAACTCCCCCGCACCACCCACCTCTTCTCAACTCTCGTCCCAGGACAGTGCAGTAACACGACGACCACTGTGCAGTAACACTGTGTCTTATGTGCAGTAACAGCGTTAAAATATAGTTGAAATATAGTCATGACGGATCTACTTTTGATAAGTTCTTTTTTTCTAGCATCATGGTGCAAACGGTTTTAAAAAACCTTACATCATTTGGGAGATATTGTTCATCAAAGCTTGACTTTTTTGCAATTTGTCTCTCCACAAGTGGTAATACTATACTATTACTTGTTACAACTTGTCTGTTGTATGTTACTACAATCACATCACGATGTTACTACACTGCATTTTACTGTATTTTTCGGGTAGTGTTACTGCATAAACACGTGGTAACGTGTACCTTCCATGCAGTAACACTTTTACTTTTGTGCAGTAACAAGTTTATGGTTAGCATCTAAGACTTTTAACCTATATATTTTTGTTTCAATTCCTGATTTACTGTAATTCACCACAATATTACTGTCAAAAGTGCAGTAACGTCATATACATGCAGTAACACTATATTGGAGGGAGATCGGTATTCTTGAAAAGAGGGAGGAAGAACGGTTTCTTGAGGAGGGGAGTACGTAGATGCATTTTGAAGTTTAAACCTCCACATGCAGTAACACTATAGCATCATTGTGAAAACGGTTTTAAAAAATAATACATAACTTGTGAGATATTGCTTTTCAAATATTGACAATTTGAACTTTAACACTCCATATGCAGTAACATAGTATGTAATTTGCAGTAACATGCGTATATACATGCGGTAACATGATTTTACCAAATGTATAAAATTGTTCAAAACACTCCTACATCAATCAGACCTCGCTCAAAGCCACCTACAGACTTTACCTATAGCCCACCTATTCGATCTTCATCTTGTAAAAATGACATAGTAAAACTACAATTATCGTGCAGTAACATAGCTACTTGAAAGTGGTAACATGTACCTATTATGTAGTAACACTTCTACTTTTGTGCAGTAACAAGTATATGGTTAGCATGTGAGGCTTTAACCCAGCAATACTAGTCACTTGGCTGTAATAAGAACCTATATATTTATAGTAACCGGACGCGCCACTATATTTCGTGATGTATGAGAAGATAAGTTTTTACTAAGAAAACTCTATCACAATTGAGAAATAGCCTATTGGTTAGTGCCATGTGGTAATTTGAGTTGAAGGTCTTGAGTTCTATTCCCATTGAAGGCAAATTTTTTCCTTTATTTTTTTCTCTCTCAAAAAAGGGGAGGGGTGGAGGTGGGATCAGGAGAAAAAAAAGGAGAGAGGAGGAGCGAGCGCTCCTAGGGTGGGGGGAGGGGGAGCGAGCGCTCCGGGGGTGGGGAGGGGGACGCGCGCGTGAGTGGGGGGAATCGGGAGGGGGTATAGAATAACTATTCTATACCTCGAGTGTAGGATGCCCATATCTAAACATTTTAAAAAAATTCGTACTCATTCAAATTGGATATATACTCAATTTGAATCTTGGAGCCCATACTCCATGTAGCACCAGTTAATTTACCTATATATATGTGTGTGTGTGTGTGTGTATGTGTATGTGTGTGTATATATATATATGTGTATATATATATATGTGTGTGTGTGTGTGTGTGTGTGTGTGTGTGTATATGTCGACGGGTGATACCCGTAGACCGGATATAGAGGGTATTGGGGTACGCTGGTACAAGGATCTACGTAATACGACATCAAGCAGACAGGAGACAAGAGTTATACTGGTTCAGGCCCCTTGATAGGTAATAGCCCTAATCCAGTTGATGTGGGATTATATGATGGAAAACACAGGTTACAAAGGGAACAATGGAACTTGTCGGATCCGGCGAGATCGTAGTCGAGTTGGTTCGACTAGATCTCGATGGCTTGGCTCCTTGCAGGCTCTGGCTTCGTAGGCTGTGTGGGTTGTATTGGCCCTGAGATTCGATGATCTTAAGCCCTCTCCGGGGGGGTCCCTTTTATATCGCAGATCTGGAGGTCTCCAAGTAGACCTCGGAGGTATTAGACCCTATACGATACGTCAACGACCCAGTCCTGTCCGAGTAGGATTCTTCCCGTTTGTAGATTTAGTGAAAGGTTTCCTTGGAACATGCAGGAAATATCCGTATGCGCGTGGGTATACCATACCGATATGTAACGTATATCGAAGGGTAAAGGGTATGCCTAACCCGTAACCTTGACAGTAGCCCCCGACTTCTGCTTAAAATGAACTCGTGCAACCATTTGCGACTTCGGGTGTCAAGGCTGTTGTCATTCCCGGTGCGAGGACTGCGGAGACAGACCGTAGTCGAGCACGCCATTTGAAGCCCAATGGTCACGAGCGAATTTTAAACTGAAGTCCAGAAAACCGCCGCGCGTAACGGACCCAGAAATTTTCGGCGGGCATCTCTCTTTGTTCCTTGGAATTCGCACCGTCGGTAGTGCGCCTATTTAAAGGAATTTTGGAGTCCATTTTGAAGTCCGCCGACCCTGTTGAACACACACCACCTGTAAGCGCTCTTTGCCTTCTCCGCCGCCACAAGAAGCCCTAGTTCATCAACCTAGGCTCGTTTTCCGGCGATCTTCGATCAGCAATGGATCTCGGCAAATCGGCTTCCACCAGTGCGACGTTGAAGAAGCTTCAGGAGGACGGCACCCTTCCTGGCCGTGGAACCATGGAGAGGGAAGCAGGAGGTACTAATCCTCAGCCCATCTTGGGTCGCATGGTTGCGATCGAAGATTATGTTCTCTGCGGTTTTCTCCCTCCACCTTCCGAGTTTCTTCTCCTGGTTTTGAATTTCTATGGTCTTTCTCTTCTCCATTTGAACCCCAACTCCATCGCCTTCCTTAGTATCTTTGTCCATCTTTGCGAGGCCCATATTGGGGTAGAGCCCTTTCTTGATCTCTTTCGCTCTTACTATGAACTGCATTGGATGGAATCCAATAGGGTATCTGGTTGCGTCGGGTTCTGACTTCGGGATGGCCTGAAGTCACGTTATATCCCCTTCCAGTGCCCTTCTTCCCGCAGCAAGTGGCGGAATAGGTGGTTTTGTCTTGAGATCAAGGACTCGAACCCTGTCTTCGTTGTTCCCGAAGATCAACCGGACAAGATTCCGTCTTGGACCGCAAAGCCCCCCTTGACCCCCTCTCTTCAGTCGTTTATCGACATCATCGACGATCTCCGAGTACGGGGCTTGTCGGGATATAAAGTCATTGCAGACTTCGTCGGTAGGCGGATCCAGCCGCTCCAGGCTCGGGCCCATCCAGCTTATAACTATTTCGGGCCGGAGGACGCGACCCGGGTTTCTCCTCAGGGTATCTTTCTCGCATTTATCTTGTCGTCAAATCATGCAGCAAGAAGGATTTTGCCTTACTTTGCATTGATTGTCTTTCAGGCCTCGGACGCGTCTCCCCCACCTCCACGATGACAACGCATTGTGACGATCGGCGAGAAGTAAGTAGATGAATTCTTAGATTCCCGCGCTTCTTATTCAAGTGTTGTCTGACTCGTGGTCGTCCTGTAGGGAGGCGCGGGCAAAGGCTGCACGAGCCAAGTCCGGAGGGACTTCCAGCGCGTCGCCTGCCGTGGCTTCGACGGATGTCGTGCCCGTAGCCGGGAGCCGGGAGGTGACGCCTAGCGGCCCAGTCAGCGATCCCGCGGCAGGTCGTGATCTGCCAGCTATCGTCCTCACCTGGGAGGAGCTCCAAGTCGAGATGGGGCGCCTCCTCGAAGCTAGTGCTCGCGGCATCGGCCGCGAGATCGCTGAGGCGAGGTCGGAAGTGGCGATGGCGAACGCGCGTGCTGACAGACTGTGTCGCGTCCCAAAACGACTCTAAAATTCATCCTCGAAATTGTGCAAAGAATAATTAAAATTCATGTGAAAGCCTCCAACAATTAAAATGTGCAAAGATAAAAGTCAAATGAGGCTTGGAGGATTTTTGTATATTTCCTAAAAGCCTAAAATGTGTAAATAAATTTTAGTGGAATTTTCAGAGCACAAATAATAATTGAAAAGAAATAAACAAAGTGGAAATGGTTTTATAAAAAGAAAAATCCTAAAAAGTCTTCTTTCCCCCCCTTCCCTTCTTGGGCCGGCTCGGCCCAACTCCCTCTCTCTCTCCTCTCCCCCGCGGCCCATCGGCCTCCTCCCCGCGCGCGCGCCGCTGACAGGCGGGCCCGCCCGCCACCCCTCGCTGACGGGTGGGGCCCACCTGTCATCGCCTACCTCGCGCCGCGCCCGCCGCCGCCCGTGCCCTAGCGCCGCCGCCGCCGCCGAATCCGCCGCATCCCGCCGTCCCTGCGCGCAATAAAGAGGGGGGAATCACCCCCCTGATTCCCTCTCCCGTTTCCCCCGTTTTTCCCTCTCTCTCTCCCTCGGATTCGTCCGAAATCGCGCCCGCAATCCTCGCCGGCGCCATCAATGGCGGCCGAGATCTCCGCGGCCGATTCCTCCCTCTCCGGCCGCTCTTTCCCTCTCCCGTCGCTATTTAAACCCTCCCCGAGCTCCGCTCCTCCGTTTCCGCCACTCGCCGCACTCTCTCCCCGTCGGATTCGTGCCCGCGCCGTCTTCCTCTCTCTCCGCCGTCGCCGCCGAGCTCCGGTCCGCCGCCGTCGTCGCTCCGGACTTCCTCCCGTCTCGGCGTCACCTCCATCGGCTTCGCCGCGTCGTCGTCGACCCCGTCCGCTCCTCCGTTTCGCCCGCCGACCGCCGGAGCACCGTCGTCCTCGCCGTCCCGAACCGCGCCGCCGTCTTCCTCCGCTCCGATCGTCGTTTCCGCCGCCCTCGTCGTCTCGAGGTGAGCCGAGGACCGCCGATCGCTTTCCCCCTTCCCTCCTCTCTCTCGGGTGCCGCTCCGCCGCGCCGTTGGTCGCCGGCGGCGACCATCGGGGCGCGGGCGCGTCACCTCCCGTCGGCCGTGCCGGCGAGGCCGCCTTCGGGCGCGCCCCGCGGCTGCCAGGTGGGGCCCGGCCGTCAGCCGCCCGCGCCCGCGGGTGCGGCTGACGCGTGGGACCCACGGCGCCGACCGCCGCCAGCCGCGTGCTCCCGTTCCACCGTGGACCGAGAGGCTGACGCGTGGGCCCCACTCCCGTGGACCCGGTCCGCGCGCCCTCTCCCTCGGCTGACGCAATAAATGGGTTTTTAATTAAAATTTAAATGAAGAAATTCGTAAATATCCATTTAAAGAGCATATAAACTTCAAACGGCCATAACTTGGCCATTTGAACTCGGAATTGGACCGTTCAAGTCTCTAATTTTTCCTTAAGAAGTCAAGAACCCATTTTTGTGCTTTGTTTCTGCTGTTATGTGGAGTTTATTAGAGTAATAGCCTTTTCTTTTCCGTTGGTCGTGTAGACGCTGCAGCTTCGGAAGATCCGCTCTTCGTGGAAGTTGAAGCCGACGTTTGGGAAAGCGAGCAAGGCAAGTCACATCATCCTTGAGCATATTGAATCCCAGTTTGTAAAATTATGTTGATTTAAATTATTGCATTATCGCTTTATTTAAATTCCCGCGTTATCACTGTTTTATTTAGCCATGCCTATTTACCTTTGTTACGACCTTATTATTGTTATTGTTATTATTACCTTGTTCACCCTAGATTAAACAAAACCTCAACTAGTGGACACCCTACTCATGACACCACTAGTTTAATTTTAGGTAGATGCTTCGCAATTTAATTAGGTAACATTAGGTGGATTTTCAACCCTAGACTTTGGGAAATATTCATGTCACCCGGATACTTTGGAATGGTTGGTTATTGTGGAATTGGCTTCACACCGCTCCTTCTATTCAAAATCCCCAAAATGGTTTTAGGCTGGGCTCGGGGTGCATGGTTTTGATAGTAGCACCTCGGCCATATAAGGACCGGTCTTCGGGCCTCTGTTGCAAAGCACTACCGTACTTCCACATGTCTAGTGGGTAAGGCTTAGTTTGTGGCTCAGTCTAGTCATAAACAAAAGTACACGGATTGGAGATGGATGAAGTCGGGGGTCAATGGACATTCTCCAGGGCAAATGAAGGCTACACGAGCTGCGGCCCGGTAGTCGAGATGTCATGGCAGAGGGTTGGTGCCCTGCTGCTAGGGGCTCAGTCCTGCCTGCCTGTCCCGGGGGTTCCGGCCGTAGGCGGGATTGGGTCGGTACTCTTGTCTATGGCTAGGATGGGTTGGAAACTATGTCACGTCTTCCGTCTGTATACCGTGGTGGTATGTGGCACGTGGTTGCACGTGAGGAAGATGTGTCTTGTGGGTAAAGATGTACACCTCTGATCAGAGTATAATCTATTCGAATAGCCGCGCCCTCGGTTATGGGCAAGCCGAGCAATGTACCCAAGTTAGTGTTTTAATTCTTAAAACCTGCTTAACAACTAAAATGTGGAATGGTTGGCCTGGGTTGTCTTGGGACGAGCTGGGACCCAGGGTCGGGTTGCCAGTTCGGTCTGAATCATCGTAGGCCTTGGGTTAAGGCAGGTTCGTGTGGGTTCACGGCCTTGATTAATAAAATTGTATAGTTCTAGAATCGTGTTTACAAAATAGCTTTGAGCAACTAAATTTCTTTAAATGCTGTGTACTGCAACCCTAACCCTTTATAGTATAATTCCTTTGTACTCCCTTGCATTTATTCTGCATTTGTGGGTGTGTCTTGTTGAGTACGGTGGTTGTACTCAGTCTTGCTCAATTTTTCCCAAGCCCAGAAGAGGAGCTCCTTGAAGATGAAGGCTTTGGTGTCTAGCTCGTGCCTGCCGTCAAGCGCCTGTGGTCGTCGCCCTAGTCTTCCGCTATTTCTCGTTTGTCTTTGTGTGCTGGGCCTTCGCTGCCCGTGTAATCATTCTATTTACGCTTCCGCTTGTTAAACTCTGAATTGTATCAACTTTTGGTGTACCTTGCCTCCTGGGACAAGGATTAATGCACGCACGTAAGGAATGCCCGTTGGGTTATTTCCGGTCGTGACAGACTGGTGCGCGGGTTGGCTAAAGACCGTGAAGACCTCACGAAGATGAGGGAGTTGGTGGCCAGCAACGAGCGACAACGGAAGGGGCTTGAGGACCGTATGTCGGAACTCGGGAACAACCTGTCGGAGATCCGAGGCTCGTTGCGGGTCACCTACACTGGCCTTCACCAGCTCACCGGGGAGTGCGGCGTCAAGTCCACGATCCTGGTGAATCCCGATGAGTTCTCGCTGACCTCCTCCCTTGCGGAACTGGCGACGGCGATGGGGGAGATCCCCTCCAAGCATGCAGCCAGGATCACGGAGGAGATGTCAAACGGGATCTACACCAGGGTGTGTCATGTCCTCGCGTGTGTAAGGCTGTCGTGTCCTGAACTCGATCTGCGCGAGATCTTGGATCAGGGGACGGCCAGCGACACGCGTAAGGAGGTGATGGAAGAAGTCAGTGATCTGGGGGAGTCTGTTCTCCCCCTTTTTGAAGAGTAGGACTTCTTGTATTTCTAAGATAATGTGTAAAACTTGAATTCTGACCGCCTTCGTGCGTGCGATTACCATCTTGGTTTACTTTTGTATGTTGACCTCGGGAACTTTTGTCCTTTGTAGAGATGCTGATGATGAGGATGTCCAGCAGCGCGGGCAGCCCGAGTCAGTGGCAATAATTCCGGTACTCGAGTTTGAACCACACGTTTCGCCTGACAATGTGGATCAGACCCTTGATACGGATACAGGGATGGCGACGACTTCCTGAGGTTAGTAGTCCCTTCACCCCTTAATGCCCTCCTGACTAGGTCAGCCATGTTCTCGAAAGAGGTGTATAGCTTGACTTAGTGGTTATCACGTTTAGCATATCTCGAGGGTGCCCTTGCTAGCCAAGATCGTCGTATCCAATACTGGAAGACGAAGTTTGAAGTGGCGGAACTCGAGAGAACCATGCTAGCCGTGAAGAAAGAGTAGGCTGTGGAAACGCTCCGAGGTCGTGAGGTGTGGTTTAACTCGTACCTGAAGAGTTGCTGCTCATCCATGGCCAGAGTCTGTAGGGAGCTTCGAGTGGTCCGCGGAGATCCCGAGGAGTCGGCGGCCGGGTACATCCTGTGCCCAACTCGATGGCATCGGCAAGCGTATCGACGAGGCCTTGAAGCAGGAGTGTCGTCAATCGAGCCGATACGCCGGAGGGCACGTGTTGGCTTGCCTACGAGATCATCGCCCGCACATGGACCTCGAATTTCTCCATGAGGGTTTTGCTCGTTCTCGGAGGACTCCGGCGGAGATAGACCATCTGGCGAGGTTGATGTCGCCGTTGGCCGAGAAGATCTTCCAGTCTATGGACTGGCGTTGGCCTTCTTGGTAGTATTCGTACCCTATGACAAATATTCTGGATGTCATCTGTAAGAGTGCGTTCTCAGTTAATGACTTTAGTCAGCCGTTTGAGTTGTACACTCTCCCTAGCCCCCAGCCTTGTCGTCGGAGGAATTTTCTTGGAGGATAAGGCTCTTGGACCTTTGACCCGCCTTGGTTGAATAAGCTCTGATCCTAGCCCCCAACCGTGAAGTTGGAAAGTTGATTTTCGATTTCACGGCTTGGTTAATACGCACGGCGAGAACTCTTACACGACCAGATCTTACATGGTCTTTCGTCTCTACACGATCTGACAAGGCCTTATCGGCTCTAGGCGTCCCCAGCCGAAAATCCCTTAGGTTCCTCAGAGGCCTTGTCGAGACGGCGTAAAGGGACATAAGGACAGGTTTCAACGCTAGGTGTCATCAGGGTAAGGGATCATCGGGCGAAAACACTTTGATTGTAATATGGGCCTAAAAATAGGCATTATTGATATTGTAAGGTATCTTACAGGTACGGATGGTATTGACTCATACATAGAATTTACGTAGTTGGTCAATGTTCCAATAATTTGCTAATCCGTGACCGTCGCCGTCGGCGATTTTGAATGCGCCTGGTCGCAATACTTGTATGATCGTGTAAGGTCCTTCCTATTTTCGTGAGAGTTTGTTTCGCCCTACTTGACTTTGAACTCGTCGGAGGACATAGTCGCCGATCGAAAGTATGCGTGCTTGGATGCGCTTCTCGTGGTAATGGCGGAGGGCCTGTTGATAGCTGGTTGCTCGGACGACAACTCGTTTACGATGCTCCTCGAGAAGATTTACATCGATGTCTCGCTGCTCCTCCTGGTTCTCGTTGGAGTACTTCTGTACTCATGTACTCTGATGTCGTAGCTCACCGGGGAGCATGGCCTCATAGCCGTACACGAGGAAGAAGGGTGTTTCCTTATTAGACGTTGTCGGTGTGGTGCGTACGGCCCATAGTACTGATGGGAGTTCTTCAACCCACTTTTTGTCGTGTGACATGAGCCTGTCGTAGACGCAGGTTTTCATCCCTTGTAGTACTATGCTGTTTGCCCTCTCGACTTGTCCGTTGCTTTGAGGGTGAGAGACCGAGGCGAAGCATATTTTGACCCCCAGCCCGATGCAGTAATCCTGGAAATCGGCGCTGATGAACTGGGAGCCGTTGTCGGTTATGATGCAGTGCGGTAGTCCGTATCTGCAAAATATCCCTTTGATGAATTTGATGGTGTTGTCGGCCTTGATTTCCCCCGTGGGTACTGCTTCGATCCATTTGGTGAATTTGTCGATCGCCACGAATAGGAATCTATAGCCGCCCTGTCCTCGTGGGAATGGCCCAATTATATCTAGCCCCCAGTACGAGAACGGCCAAGTCAGAGGGATAGTTTGGAGCACTTGTGCGGGTAGCTTTGTGTGTTTACTGTGGAATTGACAGGCTTCACATCGCTGGACCATGTCGCATGCATCTTTAAGGGTGGTTGGCCAGAAAAAGCCTTGTCGAAAAGCTTTCCCGACCAATGTCTGACCGGCGGCGTGTGACCCACATATGCCTTCATGTATGTCGAGGAGGAGGTGTCTGCCGTCGTCGGTCGAGACGCATTTGAGAAGTACCCCGTTTGGCGCTTTCTTGTATAGATCGTTGCCGACCATACAGTAGATCTTTGCTTTACGGGTTATTTCCTCGGCCTCTGTATCGTCCTCGGGCAACTCCTCACTGCTGATGAATTTGATTAGTGGGATGCGCCAGTCGTCTGTGGTTTCGATGTCGGCAATGGCGCGTTCTGCCTTGGTGACCTCCGAGCTAATGTCGGGGGTGTCCGGGCTAACTTCGCCGCTAACCTCTTTCACTGATGGCTTCGTCAGGATGTCGAGAAAAGTGCCAGGCTCGAGCGGTTCTCGTCTGGACGCACGTCGTGCTAGGTTGTCTGGGTCGACGTTGTCCCTGCGGCAGACGTGTCAGACCTCGATCCCATCGAACCTTTTCTCTAGCTTCCTGACTTCTGCGAGATACTTGGATAACTCGGGGTTAGAGCATTTATAATCTTTGTGCACCTGATTCGCGACTAGCTCAGAGTCCCCTTTGACGATTAGTCGCTTAGCCCCAAGTGTAGCTGCAGCTCGTATCCCGGTGAGTAGTCCTTCGTATTCTGCTGTGTTATTGGTCGCCCTAAAGTTGAGGTGGATTGCGTTCTTGAATTGATCTCCGGAGGGAGACGTGAAGATAAATCCTGCCCCTACTCCTTGGCTGTTGAGTGCACCATCGAACGCCATTGTCCACGTTTCGTTGTCGACTTAGTTGTCTGATTTGTTATCTGGCATAGTCCAATCGTCAACGAAATCGGCGAGTACCTGGGACTTGATGGCTGTTCGTAGCACAAAGTGGACATCAAACTGGCTCAGCTCGACTACCCATTTCGCAATGCGGCCGACAACGTCTTTGTTTCTCACAACTTCGCCA
Organism: Oryza nivara; assembly: GCA_000576065.2. Taxonomy (NCBI): domain Eukaryota; kingdom Viridiplantae; phylum Streptophyta; class Magnoliopsida; order Poales; family Poaceae; genus Oryza; species Oryza nivara. The sequence continues at coordinate 13,033,677 of CM002509.2, forward strand.
AGAGGGAAAGAGGAGACAACTGTTACTCTGTGGGCATGAAAGTAGTGGCGCAGCTTCCTTGATGTCATGATGACCGTGTAAAGCAGCTTTTGGATCTGTGGGTATCTTGTCTTTGCGTCATGGAGAGCTTCGCTGACGTAATAGACTGGTCGTTGTACTTTCTCTCTCTCGACAACAATGACGGTGCTAACGGAATATGGTGTGGCGGAAATATACAGGAATAATTCTTCATTAGGCTGGGGAGCAACAAGTACAGGGGGGTTTGATAGGTAGCGCTTGAGTGCAACAAATGCCTCTTAGGCTTCCTGTGTCCATACAAATTTGTCTTGTTTCTTTAGGAGAGCGAAGAAAGGTTGTCCTCGTTCTCCCATCCTAGCGACGAACCAGCTCAGTGCCGCCATGCATCCAGTTAGCTTTTGAACCTCTTTGAGTCTTGTGGGCGACTTCATGTTTTTGATTGCCTTGATCTTCTCGGGATTTGCTTCTATTCCTCTGCCGGAAACAAGGAACCCGAGCAGCTTGCCTGACGGTACTCCGAACGTGCACTTTTCTGGATTGAGCATGAGGCGATATCGTCGGAGGTTGTCGAACGTTTGCCGCAGATCGTCAATCAATGAGTCGCTTGTCTTGGTTTTGACAACGATGTCGTCGACGTATGCCTCGACATTGTTGCCGAGCTGGTCGCTAAGTGCGCCCTGGACCGTGCACTGGAAGGTATTCCCTGCGGTTATCAGTCCGAACGGCATCTTAACGTAGCAAAATACCCCGAACGGTGTGATGAATGCGGTCTTCTCTTCGTCCTCTTTTGCCAATGCTGATTTGGTGGTAGCCAAAGTAAGCGTCGAGGAAGCTCAACAACTCGCAACCAGCTGTTGAATCCACCAGTTGATCTATTCGAGGGAGAGGGAAGTGATCCTTGGGGCACGCCTTATTGAGGTCGGTGAAGTCGACACACATTCTCCATTTTCCGTTGGCCTTCCGCACCATGACTGGATTGGCTAGCCACTCTGGATGAAGTACTTCTCTGATGAAGCCAGCTTTGAGAAGTTTGTCGAGCTCTTCTCATATGGCTTGTTTTCGGTCTGGTGCAAATCTCCGCAGTCTTTGCTTTACTGGCTTGGTATCGGGTCGCACCATGAGTTTGTGCTCAATCACCTCCCTGGGGACCCCCGGCATGTCGGACGGCTGCCAAGCGAACACGTCGGCATTATCGCGGAGGAAGGTGCTGAGCGCGAGTTCCTATTTCTCGTTTAGTGTCGCCCCGATCTTGACGGTCTTGTCGGGGTTGGCACTGGAGAGTGGAACGATCTTGATGGCGCCGTCTGGTTTCGGTGTCTTGTTTGTCTTGCTCACTTTTTTGGGTGGCTCAGTCGTGGCGGGTGGGCTGGGCGTTTGCTCGACCATGTCGAGGCTCCGCTTGTCGCACTGCACCGCCAGCTTTGTGTTTCCCTGAATAGTGATTGTTCCCTTCGATCCCGGCATCTTAAGCACTTGATATGCGTAGTGAGATGCGGCCATGAACTTCGCAAGTGCAGTTCTCCCGATGATGGCGTTGTAAGCTGTATCGAATTCAGCGACATCAAAGGTGATCTGCTCTATTCGGAAGTTGTTGGCTTGGCCCTAAAGTTACGGGCAACGTAATCTTGCCCAAAGGTCTGGACGATGATTGGGGAGTAATTCCATGGAAGGGTTGATCAGTTGGTGTCAACTCGCTTTGCGGAATTCCCATCGCGTCCAAAGTGCTGTCGAAAAGAAGATTGATTGAGCTGCCACCGCCAATGAGGACTCGTGCTACCTTGATGTTCCGAATAGTGGGTTCGACCACGATCGGATATCGTCCTGGGATAACGGCGGTCTTGGGGTGGTCTTCTTCCGAGAACTCTATTTTCTACTCAGACCACTTCATCTTGGGTGCAGCCCCCTGCCATGTCGAACAGACTTCACGTTCCACTTTCTTTTATTCTCTCTTGGAGGAGTACGTTGTGGAACCGCCGAAGATGTGTGAAACGTGGAGGTCGGAGTCTGGATAAGCTAAATCCGATTCGTGAGGAACCGCCTCCTCGTTCTTCTCGACCACGCGTACTCGCTTGCCTTTTTCAAATGCGATGTGCTTCTCGAGCGATTTTTTGAAAACAAGGCAATCTTCCAGAGAATGTATGTCCGTCTTGTGTATGGGGCACCATGCTTTCTTTGTATCGCTACTTTATGGGTCTGGGCGCTTGGGAGGGTTCGCGTATTCTGCTGCGAGGACTTCCGCTTGAGCTTTCCTTTTCCCATTCTTGCGATTTTTCTTTTTGCTTGACTCAGATGCGTCTGTGGCTGGTTTCTTCTCTCCCCCGGTCTTCGGCTTATCGTTCTTGCGTCTTAGCGCGTCATCTGCGTGGGCGAACTACTCAATAATCTCCGAGTGGTTGTGATGCGTCTTGTCGCCAACTCTTGGGTAGTGTAGCGATCTCTGACATCGGATTCACTCGAGGTCTGTGTCAATGCGTGTAGGTCGTCTTCGATCGCGTGGCGCTTGTATGTTCCTTGGAAATTGGCGACGAACTGTTGCCACAGGTCTGCCCATGAAGAGATTGAGTAGGGAGGAAGATGCATCAGCCATGAACGTGCAAAACCTTTCAACACAGTTGGTAAATAATTCGCCAACGCGTTGTCGTCTGCTCCAGCAGCGTAGAGTACTGTGGAGTAGACTTGAAGGAACTCCTCTGGGTCGGTGCTGCCATCATACTTTTCTATTGCTCCGGGTCGGAATCTCTCAGGCCATCGGACATCACGCAGGGAACGACCGAAAGCCCTACACCCAGCATTGGGGGCGGTGGGTTGTCGGCGGTCGTGTGTCCTTCGTGGATGTCTGTCTGACGATGAGTAGGACGCGGATGATGACGATGACGATGGGTCGCTTGGTTCCGGCGTACGATTGCGAGGATGACAGCCTGGATCTCGGGAATCCTGTCGTCGTCTCCCGCTGTTGTCTCGGCGCCGATCTCCATCATCGTCGTCGTTACGGCGGCGGCCACGACCAGTATTGTCTGGCACCCGTCGTTCACGATCGTTGTGATCGTGGTGGTTGTCCTGGTCTCGGTCCTCGTTTGAGCGGTCTCCTCGATTTCCGTTATCATGGTGCCGTGAAGAGACATGACGCCGAGAACGATTCACATTGTCTCGTGTGCGTCGTGCTTCTCAGCGACCGTTGATTTGATCTCGGAGATCGCCAGTGCCGCGGGGTGGAGGGGTAGCTCGTTGAGGTGATTCCCTCCGTTCCGGGTCTTCACCATTGGCATCGCCAGTTGGTGGCTGCTCCTGGTGTGTGGCTGCTCCAGTTGGTCACCAATTCCCGTAGTCGTTCTGTCCAATGCTCAAGGTCATCGTTCAGAACAGGATCGTAGGGAGTTTCCCTCAGTATAGCTTGAACGGCCCTAATGTGCCGGGCTGGAGTAGTTGATTAATTTCCCGCTTCTGCGTTGGCGTGCGCTGACGTGCCAATGTCATCAATAGCCAATACCTCCCGCGGCGCGCTCGTTGTCGATGACCCATAGTCTTCGAGAAGGTGTAAGACTGATGGTTCATGAGGATCGATATCGATTACCCCAACGAATCGATCTGAAGTTGTAGTCGCTCTTTGTTCCTTGCCGTTATCCCTGATGGGGACGTATGACTTAGGAGACGAAGCTTTCATGGCGCCAAGAAAGACTTTGCAGCTTGAGAGGTCGTGATTCTTTGTCTTGTGAATAGGACAATAGACATCATGAGTTGGAGAAACACGCTGAATTCCGCGTTCTTTGCAGGCGCGAATTTCAGCACGGACGTTGAGGAAAACCTAGCAGGCTTGCAGAGTGTGTTTCCTGGTTTTGTGGATAGGACACCAGGACCTTGTGGCTTCAGAAGTCATCTTTGTCGGCTCGCGGTTTATGTCGGAAGGACAAGGTTTGGCCGCATTAGAATCCTTCTCGAGCCCAGATGTCGTCGATGTTCCGTTCTCCGTCTCGGCGGGAGGATTTTTCGACATAGAGTCGTCTTGGTTCGTAGCCACTGCGTTCTCGTTTCCGGTCATTGGGGGACCGGTTGAGATCGGCGTCGTGGTGTAAACCGGGAAGATGATTTCGCCGACTTGAGTCCATACCAGCATTGTTGAAGCAGGGAGTACTTGGCTGAGGCTGGTGTTGACGTTGTTGTCGACGAAGCTGGATGACATAGTAGTAGAACCTTGAGTACCAAGTGCCCCTACCTGGCGCGCCACTATCGACGGGTGATACCCGTAGACCGGATATAGAGGGTATTGGGGTACGCTGGTACAAGGATCTACGTAATACGACATCAAGCAGACAGGAGACAAGAGTTATACTGGTTCAGGCCCCTTGATAGGTAATAGCCCTAATCTAGTTGATGTGGGATTATATGATGGAAAACACAGGTTACAAAGGGAACAATGGAACTTGTCGGATCTGGCGAGCGAGATCGTAGTCGAGTTGGTTCGACTAGATCTCGATGGCTTGGCTCCTTGCAGGCTCCGGCTTCGTAGGTTGTGTGGGTTGTGTTGGCCCTGAGATTCGATGATCTTAAGCCCTCTCCGGGGGGTCCCTTTTATATCGCAGATCTAGAGGTCTCTAAGTAGAACTCGGAGGTATCAGACCCTATACGATACGTCAACGACCCAGTCCTGTCCGAGTAGGATTCTTCCCGTCTGTAGATTTCGTGAAAGGTTTCCTTGGAACATGCAGGAAATATCCGTATGCGCGTGGGTATACCCTGACAATATATATATATATATATACATATATATATATACATATATATACATATATATACATATATACATATATATATACATATATACATATATATATATATATGTATATATATGTATATATATATGTATGTATGTGTGTGTATATATATATATAATTTGTGCTACTCAAAACAAGGCATTACACCTATTAACGGGTTTAACCCGATAAGAGATACTCAAAATCTGAATTAACCCACCTGTATGATTTGCATGCAGCTGTTGCCATATAAATTTGCATGTATGTATTATCCAAATGAGTATAAGCGTGATTGTGGTTTTAAATTTTGAGATTGTACAGATATCAAGCACTAATTTCGGTGTAACCCTTGCTTTATTTCCATCAATTCCGATTTATATTTCCAATCTTCTGTGCATATATATGCGTGGTGACAGCTAGCATTCTTATTTTACGTACTCGAGTTTTGTTGCCACGCCGTTACACCGCCGAACATTCCGTGAGCTTCTTTGTTACCATCCGCAAGAATAATCGCCGGTGATGTTCGTCCGCAAGCTCTTCTTCGTCGCAGCTAGTCGTCCGCAATCTTTGTCGCTTGGCCGTTTCGCCGTCGGATGTCCGCGAGCTTCTTCATCGCTGCACTAATCGTCCACGAGATTCATCGCAGCCGCCTATCGTCTGCATGCTTCGTTTCCGACAACACGTTTGTCCGCGAGCTTCTTCGTCGCACTGCTTCATTGTTGGTTGCCATTTGCCACCTATTCCAGGTGTCTGAAATCACCTTGAACCCAGAATTTATCGTTAGTATTTTTGGACATCTAGCTCCATATGTATATACCAATGATTTTCCTTTTTTTTAGGTACATTACTAACAGAACCCATGTGAGTTTTGAATCAAGCACACACAACACGTGAGTTTGAAAATGCTTTGATGGTCCTTGTCAATAAGTATGGTCTGATGAAGAGAATGCATACCTCCAAAAGGTGCAGAAAATCTCAGATCGATGATGAATCGAAGCAACAAGATTCTTGGGTATTTTTTTTAAAAAAATATATTCATGTACCATGATCCATACCTGTTTTGATTTTATCACGTATACTGTAAACATTTCTCTTGTTTGTTGTTCATAGGAGATAGATAAAGAGAACTGCAGTGTCAAGATGGGATTGGATCCTCCTAAGTTGCTCGCTTCCTCCTAGTGATCAATTTGAACAATTTGAAGATCAGCCGACTATGAGGGTGTGCCAGGATTGCAAGCCATCGGACAAGTAAGCATCCAGTATGCACTTTTATATTTACGTATCATATGTATAGTGTAATAATCCACTATTGGCATCTAGCTTCAAACAGTGCTATTTTTTTACATTAATTAGTGGACCATTTTTTGTTATTATATTAATATTCCAATTCGAATAGTATGTCTGTATGACCACATTATGCAAAAGATAGCCAGAAATTAGTTAAACTTATGAGTATTTAGCCTGTCATTTGATCGTTTTCTCTGCAAATATTATTGATTTAATCGAAAAGTGATCATCACATATACCCAACCTCAATTTTTCGGTATATACCCAACTA